>APFE031003195.1:0-15952 GCA_000404065.3 Pinus taeda | reverse complement strand
AAGTGAATTATTCAAAAATCATGAGAAATTAGTCAGTTACGACTACCTCTCATGGAAATGGTCATACGTGAATGACTTACTTAACGCAGTTGAATCCCAAAATGATATCTAATATAATGCATTGCGTAAACCCCCATACTTAAATTAGCAAAATGGAGGATCAATAATAAGAACAAGTACATAGTATGTTGGCTCCAAGAGAGGGCAAAATGTCTCCTCTTGAGAGTAAAACCCTTGAATCTCTTCTCATAGATATTTAGATGAATACCAAGACCCTTGAAAAAATAGACACAAGGCTACCTCCAAGATTTTTGTCACTATTATCTACATTGTTTGGTCTACAACTTATTGCCTTGGTATCACTGTAGTCCTTCTCGTTATGTCTCCTCTGCCATTGTCTTCGGCACCTTCTTCTATTGATTTTCCATAGTCCTTTGGTTCCTCATTGGTTGCATTAGATATGAGAGAGATCACACCTTAGCGTTGCACTTTTTACCGTCACTGTGCATATATATATATATATATATATATATATATATATATATATATATATATATATAGATATAGATATATATGCACAATCCCTTAGTTTTGAGATATACATTACAGTGAGTAATCGTGTGAGTGATATCACTGTGTCCAGACTTCCCAAATATATATTACCAGATTATTCTGAGATCCTTACATACTTTTGAGAGATGCATATGATCAACCTTATTACAGTCTTGTGAGGACTGTATCACCGAGCTTCTCTTTACGGTCTCGTGATGATTGTATCACCTATCTTTGCTTCTAGATTTATGACATATGTAGCACTTTTTTATATATCGAGACCGGATTTCAGAGACTGATATTCTTCCAAGAAAACCATCGTGTATGCATTCTTTTTATTGATTACTGTGATGCGTAGATTGTTCCGAGATGATATTTTTTACCTTATGTTAAATCCTATATATATGAGTCAAAGATCATGTATGAAGCAGACAAGAATGCCTTAGTTCTGGGCCGACATATCAAGGAGATTTATTGCGTATTATAGAGTGGTTTCATATGATAATAGTGACACTTCTCTTGGAGCTTAACCTTGGATATTATGACTTTCATAACACTTACAATGAAACATAAAATCTCCTAAAGACATCAAGAAGAATTCTTTGACTTATGCTAAACACATCTTGCTCATGAATCCCATGATGCAAGGAATAAGAATTTTCTTCATAATATTATAGATACAAGTCATAATGAAAATCGAAAATAGTTACTTTTCCTTTAACACATAATACCTACATATGAGTTATCTAGATAAAACAAGTTGATGCAACCATTAGAACGATGATGGAAGATAGAAGTGAATGACTCATATGAGGGCAACCCAAGATTATTATATTTTGTAGTTACATATGTCAAATAATTATATATTGATAAAATATTCACCAAATAATTAGATATTTAAGTATCGTGACCCATGCTATTGGGATATTAGGAGATCGTACCTCCAGTGTCATGAGATATATCGAGTGATGTAGTTGCTAGTAATTTTTCCTCACACGCTTCAACACTATATCATTTCTTTCTCCTTAACACACTTCATGGAATCTAAAATGTTTTTCATCAACCCACTAGAGCTAATTCCTAACATTTGAAATTACCTTCATCTCTGTTATGGGACATATCAGAATGTTAGCTCACTGGAATATCACAGATCCATGCACCTCAAAAATTTCTATGGTACATTTCTATCCTAGTATAGATAGAATGTCAACTGATAGATACTCTTTTATATTAGTTAACATTACTAGCTATTTAATTTTGGCATATTGAAATTTTAGAGCTTAAACACATTCATGAAATACATTACAAATTCTCTAATATGAGTTCTCTCAATAGACACACAATTTCAAATCCTGATAGAAAGAAAATAGTCCTTTTAACTAAATTTTGTTCCAAGGGATACCAGATATAGAGTGTTGAGATATCAGGGTATTAGTTATGAGATTTTTCTTAATGCACTACTCTTAAAAGAGTCTCATTCTGATCTAATATGTGGAACCTTGCTAATGGAAACTTGAAATATGGGGATTTCAAGGGATTGAGATAAATGGTGATGGGGTTTTCAAGGATCCATTGATCGGGACTTCAGAGTTTCAAGAGACTATGAAAAACAAATTTTAATTCAAATCTTTGATGTGTTTCTATCCCGACTCTAGTAAAAATGTTATGCAATACACCTATTACTTGTCAATTAAAAATAGTCCTTTTAACTAAATTCTTTTCCAAGGGATACCAGAGATAGAGTGTTGAGATATCAGGGTATTAGTTATGAGATTTTTCTTAATGCACTACTCTTAAAAGAGTCTCATTCTGATCTAATATGTGGAACCTTGCTAATGGAAACTTGAAATATGGGGATTTCAAGAGATTGAGATAAATGGTGATGGGGTTTTCAAGGACCCATTGATCGGGACTTCAGAGTTTCAAGAGACTATGAAAAACAACTTTTAATTCAAATCTCTGATGTGTTTCTATCCCGACTCTAGCAAAAATGTTATGCAATACACCTATTACTTGTCAATTAACGTTTCGCGATTTGGGTGCTGAGTTGTCAGATTTTAAAATTCAAACATAAAACACAATTCAAATGACCCAACCCTAGATTTGATTTTATCTGTAGAACCTTGCAACACTGGAAACCATTGTCTAATTAATGACCTATGCTAGAATCGCGTGTGAAAAACAAAGGATCTCACTCAAAGTATGTGAAGAACCGAGGATCTCACTCAAAATTATACTATGTATTAAGTCAAATTAAAACACATCAACATTGCTCAAAGGCATAAATACACTACAACATTACATATATACATAGAATTTTTCTCTGTAATCTTTGTCTACCATTAATATCTACTCCTAGTCCTTTTGGAGATTAAATTCACTTGTTTATCTTGACAACTCTCTTGGCCTAATTCAACATACTTTGGGCCTTTGTGTTTCCTAGCCACACACTTCAATCCATGTGGGATGTCTTACATAAATAATTAGAATATGAAGTTTCATATTTTAACAAATCCATAAGCTCTACAACTGATCACTATAATAACTCTTAACTCTAACCTCCTATGCATCAAATTTATCTTCTAAGAAGATAAGAAGATCTCATCTTCTTACAGAAACTTCACCTTCCATAGTGATCCTAGCCTGCCATCATAAATATTAAAGCAACATTTAAAAAACACTTACTTTATGATCTTAATAAACAAATTCCTAACCTTCTAATATGAATTAAAATAACCCACTGCTTTAACCCACTGCCAAAGATTATAATCTTAATAAACAAATCACTAACCTAACCCACTGCCAAACATTATGGTCAATAAACAAATTACTAACCTTCTAGTATAAATTAAGATAACCCACTCCTTTTGAGAAAATTTTGGTGAAGACCTGAAAACAAGAATTTACCATCTATTACACACTTACTACTTACAGCACAAAAATACTTACTACTCACTGCACAAAAACCAGAGAGGAGAAAAATTGAGTAATATATTAAGTTTGGTGACGACGTGAAAACGAGAATTTGCTATCTATCACAGACTTACTACTTACAGCACACAAAGACTTACTACTCACTGCAGACTTACTACTTACTGCACACAAAGACTTACTACTCACTGCAAAAAAAGAAACAGAGGAGAAAAATTGAGTAAGATCTTAAGCTTTACCGTGGAGAATGGAGCTGAAGTTAAGTGTTTTTTATTTGTAAATGTTTTCCTTGCCTTAATGAAATATAATCTAAACCATATTTATTGGACGCTCAACCTAGAATTCGATTTTTATTTTTTACTGTGCATGACTCTGTTTCAGGTTGCGTATTATCTTCTGGAGTTTAACTCTATATTTTACTTTCCGCTGAAAATCTTGTTGTATTTAACCATGAGCGGTAGCGGCTTTTGTCATTTTATCTGCCTCATCAAACACCCGCAATTATAATAGATCTTTTAGTTGAAGAAGATGTTGTTTGAAGTAATGGAGAAAGTTAAATTTAGATTATTGTTACTACTATAATAAGTTTAAGAATTTAATTTTAGACATTATATTTTAATATCAAATTATCTTGTGAAAATCTATATATTTGAGGCTCATTTGACTTAATAAAAAAAAAAAGCTTTTGAGTGTTTGTACACTCTCCAGATTCCTCACATGTAAACCCATTTAGTTAATATATTGAGTTTTTATCACATGTTGGATGTACACCAGAATTCACAACCTATTCTCTATATTTTGCTTGAGGTTTACCACATAATCCAAACCAGAAACCCCTACAGAGAAAGGATTTTTGTTAAGAGTCTTAAGAAGGATCTTAAAGATTCAAAACACTTTTTACTTTCCACCAGACTCGAATGAGAAAGGATAGGGAGTTTCTAGGGAGATTTTCCTGATCGATCTGCACCTTTCTGGGCACTATCGAGGTTGTGGAAGCATCGATTTGGAGTTTTATCAGTTATATCGGCTGGGTCGCCATTTCTATGCCCGAAAAAGAAAGAGGACTCGTGAAAAATAAGAATGGCAGGACCCCACAGCTCATCCGGATACAAAATTTCAACACATCTAAACTGGGTAGATAATCTACCAGACTTCTGACTTCTGATTGCACTCTACGTCGGCAAAAGTTGCCTGCTTGCAGAATAGGGTTCCTAGGGTTTCTCTCCTCCCCTTACATTTCATAATGAACTTCATGACATAAATCAATAGTTAAGACTTTTTTAAATAAGATAATTATGCAGAGACTAAACGCAATTTTCCATGACTATTTTTTTTGAATTAATTAGTTTTTCTCTTTTCTATTTTTTCTTAAAATAGAACGTTCAGTTCTTTTATTTGAAGGAGAAGAATCAATGTATGGAAACACACAAAAATTACAGAAGTTTCATCGCCCCATCAATTTAATTAGAACGTTATTGAATTTAATACCGGCAGTAAACACATCACTTCTCAGTTATGTTTTGAACGCCTTTGCCACATACGATACGATAAACCATTTCGGACAATGTGCAGAAAAATAATTCAATGAATGGATTTCAGATTTCAATGGTTGCTGCACATTCAGATTTCAACCGTTGCGGCACATTCAGATTATTGATTTCAGATTTCAACCGTTGCCGCACATTCTGCACACAATATCATAACAATCCAAAAATGAAACAAGCAAAAGAAAATACAATAAGAAGTAACGTGAAAACATCCCTTTATTTACTATATTGCTAAACAATGAGTAAGGAGTCTGTGTGCCTGACACAAAAACTGTCACTCATCCAGTAGACAAAACTTCCACAAAAACCATACACAGAGTGTCAGACAAAATAGCAATCGCCTGTCTAGGAAGATCCTTCACATCAAAATCCTTCACATCAAACCCAAACAGTGCCCGCAGTACATCTCAATAAAATTGAGAGGCCAAGAATGGGATGAATGAGGCGAGCAGGGCAGCGAATACGGAGGGAACGAAGGGAATTGAAGCAGCACCTGCTTCCATTGTCGGACTAGCAGATGGTGCCGTCATCTCTGCTGTTTCTGCTCCCACCATTGTCATGATAGCGAGCCAGCTGACCATCGGGTGAACAGCGATTTCAGCTTGGAGTGATTATTCAGCGATATGCGATCGTCCGATATCGGATCCGCGTAAGTGGCACGGAGGACTGATGAGGAGGCATTCATATGTTGCAATGAGCGATAGCCGATATCGCATCGGAGTATTGCTATCGGCATTTATAAATGTTGCAATTATCGATAACTCGAAATGGTATTATTTTTTTTTGATAAATTATCGGGTCCATAATATTTCTCAATCGGGGAAATTATGGATGCACAATTTTGCATATGTGCATGCAATGCGATAAAGCTCGGACCGGATGGGTTTCCAAAGCCAAATTGAATAATGGCTGAAGCAAAATAATTTTGATGTGAAGCAAAAATTTCTTTACCGCCGTTTATGTCAGTAAAATAGTAAATGCAAATTTACTTAGAGTTGGTAAGTTTAGGTGAAGTTTTTAATTTTATCATTTTTTTATTTCAGCGGGAGTATGGGCATAGGTAAATGTAAGTAAAATCATTTAATTTTTACTACGGCAGCATAGCAAGTGAAAACGTATGTAAGTTCTCTGGTTGTCATATATAAATGTAATGTTTCATTTTTTTTGTCCAAGTTGTAATAGAGAAGTGAAGCACAACAGTGGGTAAGTGTTTTTCCTTTGCAAAAGGATCCATGCAGCAGCGTGAGAAATGTATATGTAATTTTCACACTACAGTGAATTGAAATTGGTGAATCCCTATGTGAGAGAGGAAGATCATAATCTGTAACTGAAATCTTTTTATGAACAGAAATCTTTGGAGTGCAAAACTCTATCCGCTGCTCAGTTTTTTTTTATTTCCACTGTGTTAAAATTCCTGTGGAGAAACAGAGCATTGTCTCTGTGTGCAATTTTTTATTATTGTTTTTGGGATTTTACCAGAAAAATTCCCCACCAGTGGTATCAAAGCAGGCTTAGGCTCTTTGAAGGTGACAAAGAAGCTGAAGGCAGGAGTCTTTTGTTGCAGCAGTAGATCTTCTCCAGCAGAGTGAAGGCTCAGTCAAGAAAATACTCAAGTATTTCACAAAGTTTTTTTTATGTGTTGCTGAAGAAGCAGTTAGTTGTTTTAAAATACACAGTCATGAAATTGAAGCATAACTAAGGATGCAAAGAATGGCCAGCACAAGCACTGGTATGGGTATGTTTAACACCCAACTCCCACAGTTTAATGGGAAAAACTATGACTATTGGGCAATAACCATGACAGCCCTGTTTGCCTCTCAAGATTTATGGGAGATAGTTGAAGATGGTTTTGAAGAACCAGCAGATGAGAATGAGTTTAATAGATTAACTCCAGCAGAGAAGAATCTGCTGAAGAGAAATAAGAAAAAGGATTCAAAAGCCCGTGTGTTGTTGTATCTAGCAGTAGACCAGAGTGTGTTTCCAAGGTTAGAAGCAGCTAAGACATCCAATGAAGCATGGCAGACTCTCAAGGCAGCCTATCAAGGCATGGAGAAAGTGAAGACAGCAAAACTACCGTTGCTGAGAAGAGATTTTGAGAATCTGTGCATGAAGGAGTCAGATAACATTGACTCATTCTTCACTCATGTGATTGGTTTGGTCACACAAATGAGGACTCATGGAGAAGCTCTTGAAGAAAGGAGGATCGTGAAGAAAATATTGAGGGTCTTACCCTCAAAGTTTGATGCTATTGTCACCACCATAGAAGAGACAAAGGATCTCTCAAACTTTTCAGTTGATGAACTTCGTGCATCACTGATAACTCATGAGCAGAGGTTGAGTAGAAATGAAAACTCATCTCTAGAGCAAGCCTTCAAGACCCAGATGACTTTTGGAAGAGGAAAAGGTCAAAGCAAAGGAAACAAAAGAGGAAGAGGCAGAAGTCAGAACAGAGGTGGAAGGAACAGTCCAGCAAATTCTCAAGGAAGAGGCAGCAATTCAGATCATAATCAAGGCCATGGCAGCAGCCAACAAAGAGGACAACATCATGCTCAAGGACAGAGGTATGAAAAATCCAATGTCCAATGTTATTATTGTAAAAAATACGGGCACTATGCCAATGAGTGTAGGAAAAAGCAGCATGATATGAGTAGTAGTTCTAGTGCAAATATCACTAGAGAAAATATCAGCCAAAATAATGTTTTATTAGCTTGTAACATGGTTGAGACAAACAATGAAGATATATGGTTTCTAGGTTCCGGTTGCAGCAACCATATGACAGGATACTTAGCTTTGTTTTCTACTTTAGATCAAGGTGTGAAGTCACAAGTCACACTTGGAACTGATAGAAAAATCTCTGTTATGGGAAAAGGTGAAGTCAAAATATTTACAAAGAAGGGTGAAAAGAAAACCATAGCAGATGTCTACTATGTCCTTGGGATGAGATGTGATCTCTTGAGTATTGGACAGCTTGTCCATAAGGGGTACAATGTTTTCTTTAAGAATGATGTATGCACCATCATGGATATAGCACCCAGCAAAAGATGTATTGCTGAAGTGAAAATGACAAGGAACAGGATGTTCCCTCTCAGAATAAGGGTAGATTTGAAAAACAAAGAATTAATTGCAGCAGTTACCCAAGAGGCTTTCCAAAGTGTGCCAAAGGATGAAAATTGGTTGTGGCACTTGAGATTTGGACATCTCAACTTTGAAGGTCTTAATTTGTTGAGCAAAAAAGGGATGGTAAGAGGATTACCATTGATAGAGAAACCGAACAACCTTTGTGAAGGTTGCATCTTGGGGAAACAACACAGAGAAAGTTTTCTATCAGGGAAAAGCATAAGGGCAAAGGCACCCTTAGAGATTGTCCACTCAGATGTATGTGGACTGATGCAAACTCCATCACTAGCAGGGAGCGAATATTTTCTAACATTCATTGATGATTTCACCAGAAAGACTTGGGTTTATTTTCTAAAGAACAAAAGTGAAGTGTTTGAAAAATTTCGGAATTTCAAAGCACTTGTAGAAAACCAAAGCGGGCTGCATATCAAAGTCTTGAGAACTGACAGAGGAGGTGAGTATATCTCCAAGGAATTCCTACGGTTTTGTAGAGAAAATGGAATTCATAAGCAATTCACAACTAGGTACACCCCACAGCAAAATGGAGTTGTTGAAAGGAAGAACAAGACAATCATGGATATGGCGAGGAGCATGTTGAAGGCAAAGCATTTGCCAAATGATTATTGGGCTGAGGCTGTAAATTGTGCAGCTTATATTTTGAATAGGTGTCCTACAAAAGCAATGACGAATAGAGTGCCGGAAGAAGCATGGAGTGGGAGAAAGCAAGGAGTCACCCACATGAAAGTTTTTGGATGTGTGGCTTATGCACACATTCCAGATCAGCTATGGAGGAAGTTGGACAGCAAAGGGGAGAAATGTATTTTCATTAGATAGAGTGAGGAATCCAAAACTTACAGGTTGTATATCCCATCTACCAAGAAGGTTTTTGTGAGCAGAGATGTTCAGTTCATTGAGGAGGAAGCTTGGGATGGAAGCATAGAGAAAACAGTGAATGTTAAAAACTGTTTGTCTCATGATGAAGATGATGAGGAGATGGCTGAAATACATCCCCAACAGCAGCGCCAACACAAGGACAGCAAGGGAACACCCTTGAGGAGTAAATGAAAGTGCTTCTCCAAGCACACCACAAAGTGGAAATTCAAGTGCATCTTCAAGCACTTGCACACCAAATGAAAGAGGTAAAAAATTCAGAAATTTAAGTGATATTTATGATGAAGGAATGAATTCCTTATTTTCTTTATATTGTCATGTTGATGACCCTATTCATTTTGAAGATGCAATTAAAGATAAGAAATGGATAGAAGCTATGGATGAGGAAATGAATGCCATAGAAAGAAACAAGACATGGGATTTGGTTGAACTACCGAAAGGTAAGGAAGTCATTGGAGTTAAATGGGTTTATAAGACCAAGTGCAATGCTGAAGGCAAGATAAAAAGACACAAGGCAAGGCTGGTTGTCAAGGGATATAAGCAACAGTATGGGAGAGATTATGAGGAAACTTTCGCACCGGTTGCAAGAATGGAAACCGTAAGAGCAGTGATGTCCATAGAAGCACAAAACAAGTGGAAAGTTTACCAAATGGATGTGATGTCAACATTCTTGAATGGAGTGTTAATGGAAGAGGTTTACATTGAACAACCTCTAGGCAATGAGAAGAAAGGTGAAAAGCACAAAGTGTGCAGATTGAAGAAAGCTCTTTATGGGCTAAAGCAAGCACCAAGAGCATGGTACAGTAGGATAGATTCCTATATACTGGAAAATGGATTTGACAAATGTGAGGGAGAACCCACCGTCTACATCAAAGAAAAGGATGGTAAAATTTTAATTGTTGTGTTGTATGTTGATGATGTTATTTTCATAGGCAATGATGTTTGTCTTATTGAAAATTTCAAAGCAGTCATGAAAGAGGAATTTGAAATGACTGACATGGGTTTGCTGGGATACTTCTTAGGAATAGAAGTAGATCAAAATGAAAATGGAATTTTTATCTCACAGGCAAAATATGTAAATGAAGTGTTGGGCAGATTTAATATGCAAGAGTGCAAAGCAGCGATCACTCCCACGGTAATGGGATTAAAACTTAGCAAAGAGGACAACAGCAAGGATTTTGATCCTATCTTGTACAAGAGTATATTTGGCGGCCTTATGTATTTAACTGCAACTAGACCTCACATAATGTTTGCTGTTAGTTTAATTTCCAGATTCATGGAGAGGCCAAAGGAAGCACATGGACAGGCAACAAAAAGAATTCTGAGGTATGTTAAAGGTACTAAAAGGTTTGGCATCTTATATACTGTCTCAGAATGTTCAGATTTAGTTGGATACACTGATAGTGATTGGGTTGGAAGTGTAGATGATCGAAAAAGCACTTCTGGTTATGTTTTTCACATGGGTTTAGGAGCCATCTCATGGGCTTCTAAGAAACAGTCCATTGTAGCGTTGTCTACAGCAGAGGCTCAATATGTGGCAGCTACAGCAGCAGCATGTCAAGCAGTTTGGATGAGAAGGATGTTGAGGAGCTTAGGCCAAGAGCAGGCAAAAGCAACAGTGATTTTTTGTGACAATAGCTCAGCTATTGCATTATCCAAGAATTTAGTGTTTCATAAGAGAACGAAACAAATTGACACAAGATTTCATTACATCATGGAATTGGTGAGCAATGGAGAAATTGTTTTACAACATTGCAGGACTCAGGAACAGGTTGCAGACAGTTTGACCAAGCCATTGGACCAGAAAAGCTTAGAGTTTTTGAGAAAATGTTTGGGTATGACTGAATGCCCAGTAGTTGAAATTAAAGGGGAGTGTTGAAATATTAATTTCCCCTGCGCGGCATTCATTTCCGGAAAACCACCAGTTTTGTATCGCACCACCTTTTAGCATTTGTGGTATTTGTCAGAGGGCCTCCGAACACCCCGACCAAATGACACGCGTCTAGTGTACAATTCCAAAACTGCCCATCCCCTGGACATTAAAGTTTGTTTGGTTTGTGTGAGTTAGGTGTGCGAAATGCATCCGATCAAGTCAACAGACATGGATCTTCATCAATTTGCCAGAACGTTATTTTTACTTTTACCGGCAGCTTTTATTTAATGTATTTAATGAATTGTCATAGTCTTAGGTAAAAACATTAAATTTTTCATACGGCATGTATTAACACATAAAAATCTTATGCAATATAGTTTTGTTGTGTGTGTTGACTTTGTATTGTAATTGCACGTGGGAGGAGAAGAAGTTGTGTTCGCAGCAGCGAGGGTTGAAGAACCAGAGGTTTGCACAACATTGTAATTGCACATGGGAGGAGAAGTTGTGTTCGCAGCAGAGCAGTGCAAGGTTGAAGATTTGTAACAAAAAAAAGGAGGAACGCATATGTATATGAAATTTCCTTTTGTTATGTGTTGACTATTGTGTGATGCAAGGCATATAACGCACAACACTGCGAAACATAAAACGAAGGGGGTTGAAATGTAATTTTTTTTTGCTCAAATGAAAGGGAGCAAGAGCGAATGAAGAATGACTGTGTGAATTTTATTTTTGAGATTGAAAAGTAAAGTAAGAAATTTTTACAGCATATGTAAGAATTTCATTTTACAGTGGTAAATGTAAAAGCCTCTTTTTACAGCAATAAATGTGAATGAAGATTTTACACAGCAGTGTAAAAATCATTTGTAAAAGAGGCAGTGTAATTTTGTTTTTGGTGAAAGTTCTTGGTGAATCCCTCTGAGAAACAGGAAGAAATATGTATCAGGCTTTTTATTAATGAATATAAAGGTTTTATTGCTGTGAAAAATCTCTGTTCTCGGAAATTTTATTTGCTTCCCTGTGCAAAAGATCCTGAGGAGAAAAACAAAGTATTGATCTGTATTCAGTTAATTTTTGTTTTGGAATTTACCAGAAAATTCCCAACATACATCAGATCAAGATCACGAGCATGTGAACTTGTGCTGGAGAATTTCGACGAGCTTATCATCGATCTGGAATGCTCTGGAAAGAACAGAGACAAAAACGGGAGGAGAGGCTCCGAACAAAGCCGGCGCAACGTGTTGAGTTCCTGGATTCTGCCTGTTCAGTCCAGAGATGGCCACTGCGTTTACAGGGCCAATGTTATGTTGGAAATGCACAAGACCTCGGGGGAACACAAACACGTCTCCCTTCTTCAGCGTTGCGGAGAACAAAGTGTTGTTAGTGGTGATAAATCCAACTAAGAGAGTACCCTTGATCACCACCAAGATTTTGGTGGCCCGGGATGTGTGTGAGGTGTTGGGTATTTTTGTTCAATGGGATTGGGAAAATACCAAAACCAAACATAAATTCATACACAGAGTCAATGCTCTGTTTTCCTTTGCTCCAGGATCTTTTTACACAGAGGACCCTTTTTAAAAAATAGCTGAGAACATAGTATTTCACCACCATAAAAGATTTCCATTCATTAAAATAAACACACTAATACATATTCATCCTCTTTCACTCAGAGGGATTCACCAAAACATTACAAAAGAAATTACTCTGCCTCCTATGAAATTTTACACCACTGTGTGTAAATATTTCATTTACATTCACTGCTGTGAAAAACAAAAACTACAGGGATTTACACATTTACCTTTTCACTGCTGTGTGAAACTATTCATGGTTTTGAAACCAAAACTGCCCCCTGGTTTTCTTCATTCACTTCACTGCTTCTCTGTGCATTCTTTTTACAATTCTTACATTACCCAAGAAAAGGTTTTTACGCTGCTGCTGCGTTTTACCATTTTCTTATCAAACATTTCAACCCACAAAAATATTAATGCACACTCCTGTGCGTTTCCTTCTCTCTTTGCTTCGCACTGCTGTGCTTATTTCTCCATTGCTCTCACTTATGCTTCGCACTGCTGTGCGTATTTCTATTACATTCATACTTGGCACTGCTGTGCATATTTCACAATATCATTACGATATGACTTACTAGAGGGAGGACTTACATCCCATACTTCCGTAAAAAGAAGACAGTGGAAATTAAATGCTTTCACTGATATTTTTCCATGCCCATACTCCCGCTCAGGAAGAATTAAAACTTCACCATACCAACCACAGTAAATATCATTTACTATTTACTGAGATAAACTGCGGTAGGAAGACTTACACTTCACGTCAAAAATCCTTTCCCAGGTTTTTACTTCACCCATTATAAAATATGCTTTTGGAACTATATCGGGTCCAGGCTTTATCGCATGCCACACATATGTGTACCCATTGTTTCTGCCGATTGCGAAATCCTGATCACCACATGCCCGATACCACCAATATATATATTTTAATATATGCATAAAAATATATATAAAACGAGCCACTTGCGGACCCGAAAAATTATGAACCAAAATGTTGAACAGCAGTCGGGTCCACAATATTGGGTGAGAGCTTATCGCATGGGAAAGAGCTGACCACTTGGTTTTCGCCGATAGCGAAAATAATATGGACCCGATAATTTATCAAAAAGAGATTATTTCCTTCATCGGGTCCGGCTCATCGCAAATAGTAAAAACAACTTTATAAAGCACCACTTCTATTTCGCCGATGCGATATGCCGATGCGATATCAGCTGATCGCTGAGGTTGCTGATCGCTGATCGCTGAGGTTGCTGATCGCTGAATTCGCTGGGCTGAATTGCTGGGGTTACTGGGATCGCTGCACGCTGAAACACTCACGCGCAGTTGGAATTACAATTTTCAACACTCCCCTTTAATTTCAACTGCTGGGCATTCAATCATACCCAGAGACTTTCTCAACTCCTTGACATGTTGCTGTTACAAAAGAGTCTTCCTCTTAACAGAGGGATTCACCACTGTCCATGTTGAAAAAACATCTTCCTCTAAACTAGAGGGATTCACCTGTCTATGCTAAAAATTATCTTCCTCTTCACAGAGGGATTCTCCAAAGCCAACAAATCTTCCTCTTAAGAGAGGGATTCACTAACACTGCTTCAGATGCATTTCCACAAGCAACAAAATAGTCTTCCTCTTAATAGAGGGATTAACCTGAAACTGTGCTTAAGAGCACCTTCCTCGTGACAGAGGGATTTACCATAACAATGTGCTGAACAACACCTTCCTCTTGACAGAGGGATTCACCTGTGACTATGCTGAAAAGCATCATCCTCTTGATAGAGGGATTTACCATGTGTATGGTAAAAGCATCTTCCTCTTGACAGAGGGATTTACCATGACACTGTGCTGAAAAGCACCATCCTCTTTAACAGAGGGATTCACTAAGAACTTCACTTCCTCTCACGGAGGGATTACAACCAGATACATTCGCACTGCATTTTAATGCATTTCAATCTCCCAACAAAACAGAATTTACATAACTCTTTTTCACTGTTGTGTGAAAAATAAAATTTACTTTTACTGCTGTAAAAGTCTTCTAGTTTCATTTACTCTACTCAGGCTGCTACAGTTTTCACTTGCTTCACATTACTGGCATATCTTCACCAACAAAATTTATGAGATTTGCGCTGCTAGGCATTCCTTTCCTTTCCCACTAGCAAACAACCAAACATCATCACGCTGCTATGCATTCCAATTCACACTGCTGTGAAAAACTTATATTCCATTTGCAAGCTGCTCCGAATCCTTTTTCTTCTCAACAAGCTGCTGTGTTAAAAACTTTTGCATTTACTGCTGTAATCTGGGAAATTCTTACTTTGGTTTACTGCTGTAAAAAGAATTTATTTCACATTCACTCATGTGTGAAATTTTCATTACATTTAAAATTCTGAGTTCTCACATAAAAAAAAATTTATTCCCATTCATTTCATCAAACTATAAGCACCTGTAAAAAGAATTCCAAACTTTCACTCGCTGCCACAAGTCTTTCTTCCTGTCACACTATTGTGCTCTTCTGGGATTTTATTCGCTGCTGCGAACCATTTCACTTTTCATCTCTTGCCTTTTGTTCTGCCTTCGCACTCATGTGCAAATCTCCTTGTTTTGCATTACAATGCATATTATCACTTGACAGCCATTACAAACACATACCTTCATGGCTTTTGCTTCCACAAGCTCAAAGCTGCTTCACCTCTGCACTACAGTGCATAAAATAAACATTCTCAACAAAAAAAAATTCATGCATGGCTGCATAACACAAATTTGAAAACTGTTGTTTTATATTCTATCTTCCCACTGCTGTGAGGGTCTCCATGCTTTGCATACTTTTCTTATTGCGCTGCTACACTTCACATTTGACTGCCCCTTTTTCTTTTCTGCTTTTATGGCAGATTTAACTTCATATTTTTCCCTTATAAAAGGTCTTCATCAAAGAGTGACTGTTTAGACAGTTCAAACAACAAAAATTACAAGCTCCCCTTTAATGTGTGCTTGTCTTCTTTTGGCAGACTCTTCTCAAAACAAATTTAGATCCACTAGGGAGCTCAAGGGACTTTCAGTCTGTATTTCTTTCCTTCTCCATACTTGTGTAACTTTCTTCTTTTGCATGGGTCTAGCTTGTGTAGAAGCCCATGTCAAGTTACAATCTCGTGCCATATGCCCAATGTCATGACACTTAAAACATTCAACATTGTTCATGAATAAAAATTCATGATTTCTTCTTATGAAATTATTTCTTGGAGATTGTCGGGGACCACAACATCTATCTCCATGAAATGCTCTACAGTCTTTTGCCATATGACCAAAGTTTGAGCAAGAATAACAATAACCAAAAAATGAACTTTGGTACCTGGGAGATGGAGGTTTCCTTGATGTACTTCTGAAGCCTTACTGCCTTGAGATCCTTTGATAATCACCATTGCCTCTTGCCTTTTTGCCATCAGCTACATTTCTTCTTGGAGCTGGTTTTCTACTTGGAGTAGGAT
>APFE031003193.1:0-100786 GCA_000404065.3 Pinus taeda | reverse complement strand
CGTTTCGAACCAACCAGTGTGGTTCATCATCAGGACAAGTTGAAGATCCGATCTGAGCAATGAGTTAAATAGGGACAACAGGCCATTCCAACAGCTAAATTTGACCGAGTAACCTCTAACAGCTAGGTATGACCAGGTCCAAGGGGAGGGACCTAAATGTTATTTAATTATTCTATAATATAATATTATTTACATTATATTATTTGTTATCATTAATACCAATGTATTTATTTACCATTATATACATTCATTTATCATTATATAATATTAATAATAATAAATATTATTTATTTATTATTTAAATAATTAAAATAAATATAATGGTAAATATTATTATTATATACCCATTATTTTATTATAAAGGTCAGATTTTTTTTTTTTGTAAGCTTGGTAGACTCTCCAATTTTCATGTCCATTACTTACCCCACTACGGGAATGTAGCCCAAGATTTGAACCCAAGACTTCCGGTTCGCTGAGACTCATTTCACGGCCACTGCCACTTGAGCTACCCAATGTGGACTATAAAGGCATACTTAACTCTAGAACCTAAAATTAATTTTTTATTTATTATTTATTATTTATAAATTAATATATTAAATATTATTAATATATTTCTTTAATAATATATGTTCCCATGAATAAAATTTTATTAATCACTTTAATTAATATATTAAATTTACATATATTAATATTAATATTAATAAGTATTTATTTATTTAAATTATTTAGAATAATTATAAACGGTTAAATTTATTATTACTAATGTATTTATCTTCATTATATATATAATATATATATAATATATATATATATATAATATATAGATTATTAAAATTTCATTAATATAATTCTTTAATAATGTAATGAATTTTTTATTTTTATCATATTTAATTAATATATTAAATTTACCTTAATATTAATATTACTATTAATAAGTATTATCTATTTAAATTAATAGAATAAATGTAATGGTGAATATTATTATCATATACCCATTATTTTATCAAAAATAAAATTTAAACCTAGAACTCAATTAAAACTAAGAAACTCCTATTTTAATTATATTAACATATTTATTTAATTTATTTATTAATATTAATATTATTAATATTAAAATTACTATTATGCTAAACTAACAAAACTATAAACTACCATCATAATATTAAGATAAAGAGTTAATAATATTATCACTAATATAAACTCTCAGCTAATATTACTAGATCATAATCTGAGTCATACTTTTTATTCTTTCCTTTTTAAGGACCAATATTATTATTACTAGGGCTAATATCGAATTATTTATAATCGTTCATGTTATACCATTATCATAAGGATAATTTCGTTCTCTAGGAAAAGGGGTCAAAAGATTCAAGAAAAATAAAACCCAAACCTGATTAAGGGAGGATAAAGGATCACACGAAACAAGAGAAAAGCAGGAATGAGGAGGCTAGGAAGACAGGGCTAGGATCCATCAACTACTAATCTTCCAACCATCATCCCTATTAAGATTATTAGGCCTTTTTTCGATTTCAAGGGCCTCTCTAAACTTCCGATGGTGAAACTGCGCAACCTTTGCAATGACATGAGCCTCTTCAATACAAACATGATGTTTAGTCTTCTCGGCATGTTCTGCAAGGGCCGAGGACCTGGCCCTTCCATGCCTTAAGTCAGCCGAATGCTCATTAATCCTATGATTAATAGAGCGACCGGTCTCACCAATGTATGGTGTCCCATAGGAACAGGGAATGACATAGACGCCCTTCATGTCTTTAGGGTCGATAGGATCTTTTACAGATCTTAGGGAGCCGTGGATGGTATTAAGAAGTCTAAAGGTTGCAGGGACATTGTGCTTCTTCAGAATCCTGGCAATCTTATCAGTGGTTCCTTGGATGTAAGGTAGGTGAACCCCCATGACACGATCTTTAGGATCTTTTTGGATTGAAGGCTCCTTACGGGCCTTGAGGAAGGCTTTCTGACCTAGGTGTCTACTGTAACCATTTTTAATAAAGACATCTAGGAGATGAGCTTTCTCCTTTTCCAAGCTCTTTCCATCAGATATTCTCACAGCCCGGGTAGCAAGTGTGCTGAGAACGCCCAACTTCTAAGCGGGGATATGATGGGAGCTAGCATGCAGGTATTGATCAGTATGAGTTTTCTTTCGAAAAACTTGGTGAGAAAAGGAACCATCCTCATTCTTAGAGATGAGAACATCCAGGAACGGAAGACATCCATTGACTTCCTTTTCCATAGTGAATTTAATGGCGGAGGACTGGTTATTGAGATGACAGAAGAAAAGATCCAACTCAACATGACCATGAGACCAAATGAACCCTGTGTTATCCACAAATCTCTTCCATAGCTTTGGTAAGAGACGATAGGAGGCCAAAGCCTTGGACTCAAAATCCTCCATAAAAGGATTAGCGACAACATGTGACAACGGGGAGCCCATGGCAACTCCGCAGGTTTGCTCATAGAACTCTCCTTCGAAGCTGAAAAAGGTGGAAGTAAGGCACAACTCAACCAACCGAGCGGTATTAGGGTCGGTAAGCTTGTTGATAACCTCCATGGCCTCATTGATGGGAATACAAGTGTATAGGGAGACCATGTCGAAACTTACCAGAATGTCCTCGGGTTCAAGCTTAATTCTCTTAAGATCATCAATAAATGAGGCAAAGTCTTTGACGAAAGACTCTGTGCGACCAACCAATGGTCTCAGCTTCAAGGCGAGGAATTTGGCAAGGAGGTAAGTAGGACCACCTATGGTATTGACAATGGGTCTCAAGGGAACCCCTTCCTTGTGGACCTTTGGAAGACCATAGATACTAGGTGTAATGGGGTTGCCCTCTATGAGTTTCTGGGACAAAGGATTAGTAGAATTACACGACTTGATCGCAAGCGCGACCACTCTAGAAACCCTCTTAAGAGGATTTTTAGAAAGCTTTTTATAGCTTCCACTATTGCAAAGATGATCAAGCATCTTATTTTGGTAATCCTCTCTGTCAAGGATGACGACAACCCCTCCTTTATCCGCTTTCAAGACAACGACATCACGGTTCTGGTTTAAGGTTTTCAAAGCCTCAAACTCAGCTTTGCTGATATTACTCCAGGGAGGCTTTGCTCTCCTCAGGGCCACGACACAATCTTGCCTAATCGTGTCTTTAGTCTTATCAGGGAGGTTCTTAATGCCAAATTCCACGTCGCAGATGATGTCTTCAACAAGGATTTTTCTTGGAGCTAAGGCAAAATTTAGACCTTTCCTTAAGAGACTGAAAACGGAAGGGGGAAAGGAAAAGCTGGACAAATTGATCACCTTTATGTTGCAATTATTATAACTATAACCACTCCAAATGATGCACGTAGATTTATTTGATTCCCTATTAATTTTAAAAAAGTATCATGTTATTTGATTCTTGTTAATGTCATTGAAATTACTCTTTTATCATTTTAACTCTTGGATTGAGGAATGAATAAAGTGGGTTAGCAACTTTGGTATCACTTAAAATATAATGATAATAGTTTGGACATTAAGGGTCTTGATTTAACCTAAAACATTAGTGATTGAGATTAGTTGATTTTGGTTGGAAAATAATATTTTTTTGAATTAATAAATAAGTATTAATAAATAAAATTTGTTGTTCTATGGTTGAAAATCATAATGGGTGACACTAGAATAAATGACACTTTGCCAGAATTTAGAGGAATTAGATTCAAATTAAAATTGCTAAATTTAAAATATAATGGTAGTTGGGCAATTCCGGGAATTGCCCAACGTAAATGAGAAAAGCTTTGATCTTGTTATGTTTCAATTACTATAACTGTAACCACTTCAAAATGATGCATGTAGATTTATTTGATTCCCTATTAATGTTAAAAAAGTATCATGTTATTTGATTCCCTGTTAATGTTATTGAAGTTACTATTTTATCATTTTAACTCTTGGATTTTTAAATGAGGAATTAATAAAGTGGATTAACAACTTTGGTATCACTTAAAATATAATGATAATAGTTTGAACATTAAGAGTTTTGATTTAACCTAAAACATTAGGGATTGAGATTAGTTGATTCTCGTTGGAAAATAATATTTTTTTGAATTAATAAATAAGTATTAATAAATAAAGTTTGTTATTCTATGGTTGAAAATCATAATGTGTGACACTAGAATAAATGGTACTTTGCTGAAATTTAGAGGAATTAGATTCAAATTAAAATTCCTAAATTTAAAATATATTGGCAACCGGGCGATTCTAGGAATTGCCCAACCTAAACGAGTAAAGCTTTGATCTTGTTATGTTGCAATTATTATAACTGTAATCACTCCAAAATTATGCATGTAGATTTATTTGATATCGTATTAATGTTAAAAAAGTATCATGTTATTTGATTCCCTGTTAATGTTACTAAAGTTACAATTTTATGATTTTAACTCTTGGATTATTAAATGAGGAAGTAATAAAGTGGATTAACAACTTTGGTATCACTTAAAATATAATGATAATAGTTTGGACATTAAGGGTTTTGATTTAACCTAAAACATTAGGGATTGAGATTAGTCGATTCTGTTTGGAAAATAATATTTTTTTGATTTAATGAATAAGTATTAATAAATAAAGTTTGTTGTTCTATGGTTGAAAATCATAATGGGTGAGACTAGAATAAATGATACTTTACTAGAATTTAGAGGAATTGGATTCAAATTAAAATTCCTAAATTTAAAATATATTGGCAGCCGTGCAATTCTCGGAATCGCCCAATGTAATGAGAAAATATTTGATCTTGTTATGTTGCAATTATTATAATTGTAACCACTCCAAATGATGCATGTATATTTATTTGATTCCCTATTAATATTATTACTATTTTATCATTTTAACTTTTGGATTTTTAAATGAGAAATTAATAAAGTGGATTAACAACTTTGGTATTGTTTAAAATATAATGATAATAGTTTGGACATTAAGGGTTTTGGTTTAACCTAAAACATTAGGGATTGAGATTAGTTGATTCTGGTTGGAAAACAATATTTTTTTGAATTAATAAATAAGTATTAATAAATAAAATTTGTTGTTCTCTGGTTGAAAAACATAATGGGTGACACTAGAATAAATGATACTTTGCCAGAATTTAAAACAATTAGATTCAAATTAAAATTCATAAATTTAAAATATATCGACAGCTGGGCGATTCCCGGAATCACTCAACGTAAACAAGAAAAGCTTTGATCTTGTTATGTTGTAATTATTATAATTGTAACCACTCGGAAATGATGCACATAGATATATTTGATTCCCTATTAATGTTAAAAAAGGATCATGTTATTTGGTTCCTGTTAATGTTACTGAAACTACTCTTTTATCATTTTAACTCTTGGATTTTTAAATGAGGAATTAATAAAGTTGATTAACAACTTTGGTATCACTTAAAATATAATGATAATAGTTTGGATATTAAGGGTTTTGATTTGACCTAAAACATTAGGGATTGAGATTAGTTGATTCTGGTTGGAAAATAATAATTTTTTGAATTAATAAATAAGTATTAATAAATGAATTTTGTTGTTCTGTGGTTGAAAATAATAATGGGTGACACTATAATAAATGATACTTTGCCAAATTTAGAGGAATTAGATTCAAATTAAAATTCCTAAATTTAAAATATATTGGCAGCCGGGCAATTCCGGGAATCGCCCAATGTAAATGAGAAAATATTTGATCTTATTATGTTGCAATTATTATAACTGTAACCACTCCAAAATGATGCATATAGATTTATTTGATTTCCTATTAATGTTAAGAAAGTATCATGTTATTTGATTCCCTGTTAATGTTACTGAAGTTACTATTTTATCATTTTAACTCTTGGATTTTTAAATGAGGAATTAATAAAGTGGATTAACAACTTTAGTATCACTTAAAATATAATGATAATAGTTTGGACATTAAGGGTCTTGATTTAACCTAAAACATTAGGGATTGGGATTAGTTGATTTTCGTTGGAAAATAATATTTTTTTTGAATTAATAAATAAGTATTAAAAAATAAAATTTGTTGTTCTATGCTTGAAAATCACAATGGGTGACACTAGAATAAATGATACTTAGCTGGAATTTAGAGGAATTAGATTCAAATTAAAATTCCTAAATTTAAAATATATTGGTAGTCGGGCAATTCCGGGATTCGCCCAACGTAAACGAGAAAAGCTTTGATCTTGTTATGTTGTAATTATCATAACTATAACCACTCCAAAATGATGCATGCAGATTTATTTGATATCGTATTAATGTTAAAAAAGTATCATGTTATTTGATTCCCTGTTAATGTTACTAAAGTTACTATTTTATGATTTTAACTCTTGGATTATTAAATGAGGAAGTAATAAAGTGGATTAACAACTTTAGTATCACTTAAAATATAATGATAATAGTTTGGACATTAAGGGTTTTGATTTAACCTAAAACATTAGGGATTGAGATTAGTTGATTCTGTTTGGAAAATAATATTTTTTTTGATTTAATAAATAAGTATTAATAAATAAAGTTTGTTGTTCTATGGTTGAAAATCATAATGGGTGAGACTAGAATAAATGGTACTTTGCTAGAATTTAGAGGAATTAGATTCAAATTAAAATTCCTAAATTTAAAATATATTGGCAGCCGTGCAATTCTGGGAATCGCCCAACGTAATGAGAAAATATTTGATCTTGTTATGTTGCAATTATTATAATTGTAACCACTCCAAATGATGCATGTAGATTTATTTGATTCCCTATTAATGTTAAAAAAGTATCATGTTATTCGATTCCCTGTTAATGTTACTGAAGTTACTATTTTATCATTTTAACTCTTGGATTTTTAAATGAGGAATTAATAAAGTGGATTAACAACTTTGGTATCACTTAAAATATAATGATAATAGTTTGGACATTAAGGCTTTTGATTTAACATAAAACATTAGTGAATGAGATTAGTTGATTTTGGTAGGAAAATAATATTTTTTTGAATTAATAAATAAGTATTAATAAACAAAATTTTTTGTTTTATGGTTGAAAATCATAATGGGTGACACTGGAATAAATGATACTTTGCCGGAATTTAGAGGAACTACATTCAAATTAAAATTCCTAAATTTAAAATATATTTGCAACCGAGCGATTCCGGGAATCGCCCAAGGTAAACGAGAAAATATTTGGTCTTGTTATATTGCAATTATTACAATTGTAACCACTCCAAAATGATGCATGTAGATTTATTTGATTCCCTATTAATGTTATAAAAGTATCATGTTATTTGATTCCTTGTTAATGCTACTGAAGTTACTATTTTATCATTTTAACTCTTGGATTTTTAAATGGGGAATTAATAAAGTGAATTAACAACTTTGGTATCACTTAAAATATAGTGATAATAGTTTGGACATTAAAGATTGAGATTAGTTGATTATGGTTGGAAAATAATACTTTTTTGAATTAACAAATAAGTATTAATAAATAAAGTTTGTTGTTCTATGGTTGAAAATCATAATGGGTGACACTAGAATAAATGATACTTTGCCCGAATTTAGAGGAATTAGATTCAAATTAAAATTCATAAATTTAAAATATATTGGCAGTCGGGCGATTCCGACAATCGCCCAACGTAAACATGAAAATCTTTGATTTTGTTATGTTGCAATTATTATAACTGTAACCACTCCAAAATGATGCATGTAGATTTATTTGATTCCCTACTAATGTTAAAAAATTACCATGTTATTTGATTCCCTGTTAATGTTACTGAAGTTACTATTTTATCATTTTAACTCTTGGATTTTTAAATGAGGAATTAATAAAGTGGATTAACAACTTTGCTATCACTTAAAATATAATGATAATATTCTGTACATTAAGTGTAAGGACCTGTGGTCCATGTGACAGGTAGGGAAATTCCACTATGTGAAGGACGTGCGAAATGCGAAGTGAACGAACAAGAAACAAGTTTATATGATGTTGGCTGAGTTGAGAGGGCGGTGCCACAAGTTGGGCAGGCCGACCCCCACTCGGGCTAAGGCAACATGTTGAACGAGTCGGCTTGGGCGTTGGGCGTGGGTCGACTGGGTGACATAACCCGCCACCCACCCGTATATATTAGTGGAGCATTTGTGGAGACGAGCCATCATCATTTGGCCAACACAAGTTTGAACAAGGAGTTTTGCGGTGCGTGGATGAGCCCGCACGACGAGCGGAACTCGAGTGAAAAACTCGTTCAGAAAAGTCAGGTGAAAAACTCAGGTGAGAAACTCGAGCAAAAAAATCGTGCAGGAAACTCATGCAGAAAACTCGGGTAAGGGCGAACTTAGGCGAGGTCATTCAGGCAGAACTCGGGCGAGGTCGTCGGGCAGAAAACTCCGGCGAGGTTGTCGGGCAGAAAAATTGGGTGAGGTCGTTTGAGCGAGCTGGGCGAGGTCGTCAGGTGACTTAGGCAAGGTCATTCGGTTGAGCCGGGTGAGGTTGTCGGGCGACCCAAGTGAAGTCGTTCGGGCGAACTGAGTGAGGTCGTCGGGCGACTCAGGTGAAGTCGTGTGGAGACTCGGGTGAAATTATTCGGGTGAAAGGGTGGATGTGCAGAAGGGCGACCAAGTGAGGGTGCGTCGTGCACCCCGAAACGAAGAATCGTGCTGACGGGCAACCCGGGGAAGGGCACGCCGTGCACGACAAAACAGTGAAGTGTTGGAGTTGTGAACGGAGGTGTAACTCGTGTGGAGGCACGCATGTGTGGTGATTTAGTTACGACGAGGTGCACCCAAGTTGGGCAAACAATAGGATCATGCAACAAGGTGAACAAAGGGTTGGTGAGTCATGCTGCGACCATGCAGAGGCACGGACGAGTTGGGCAACTGAATTTATCGAAAGTTTGAAATTTGGTTAAGTGTAAATATGGGGTTTCCCAAGATTTAACTTGTACTTATAAAAGAGAATTATATATATTGATTCGGGCAGACTCATATTGCAGGGAGTTGCCCCTCCCTTTATACTGTTGTGCATTTTTATTGTATAATGATGTTGATGAGGAATATGTATGGGTTTTCATCTGTATAAAGGAGTAATAATAATACTTGGTGAAGAAAAATAAACTAAGTATCGAATGTTAAGGCGTAGTCCATGAACATTAGTATTGGTGAAAAGAAAGTGTTCGGTGGTGCCACACCTCGCTATAAGCGGTTGAAAGACTATCGCAGGTGTAGGGGTGTGACAGGTGGTATCAAAGCAAGTTCGCAGTAGGTGAAGCTGGTGTATGATGAAGAGCTAATACACACCTTCCCTTCATGACAGGTGGTATTAGAGCTAGTGCCGGGGAGCTGGTGCTGGTGTTGAAGCGTTGAAGCTGATACACACCTGCACTTTGTGACAGGTGGTATCAGAGCCATTGAATTGAATCATGGAGCTGATTCTACAAAGAGTGAGGACTTGGAAGGAAGTTCAAGTTTTGCAGGTGATAGGTGGACTATCAGGGTGATTCAGGGGAATGGTGAAACAGGTTTAGCAGAGGTGAAGCTTTGTGCTTGGGCCAAGCTGAATGACAAGGCACGGTAGGTTTGGAAGAATGCAAAGGGAAGCTCTTGCTTACCTTATATAGGTTGAAGCAGATGAAAGAAGAGAATGCCCGGATTTGAAAGGGACTTGAAGTCTTGGAAAAGAATGTTGAAGACGAACTTCTTCAACTTAGTTGGACAATGGAGCAGGATGAAGTTGTAGATTGTGCTAACAAGGAAGAGGAAGTCGTGATAGTTGAAGATATTGCAGATGTGACAACGATGGAGGATGAACTTGAGGTTGATCAAGTTGGACTAGGATCGTGCAGTTTGCAGACATGGATGAATGAGGATACTCACATGGAGGAGCCTCATGATGATAATGTAAGTACTATTGATACTTGTGTTTCACTTGAGAATTTGATAGATGAACCGTATGTAGGGAAGAGCAAACTCAGTGTGCCGATGCAAGGAAGCATCTTACTATGGATGTCTATGATGACACCTTGTATGGAGAGGCAAGGATTGTTGATTGTTGCAGGACTTGTTGGGGTTGTTTGTGACCTTGTGGCAAAAGGTACAAAGGCCCATGAAAAGGGGGGAACATGATGATCGTTGTGGATGAATGTGTCATGCTTTAGCCACATGTAGAATTGGCTAAGTGCCTGGTATGACTCATGGACAGATTGGAGGAGGGCATGCACTTGAGGTATGATGATACTTGGGTGGATTTCTCATGGCTGAGACCAAGAGATAGTCTTGGTGGAACCTTTAGTGGGGGAGCTATGATGGAAGGGACTCGTGATGATAATATGGTTGGGTGATCGAGTTCACTAGACCGAAGATTGTAGACTTGGATGAGGATGACTGATTGTTGTGATGGGTCTACTTGGTTGGACAACATGGCAACTTGTGTCATGGACATCAGGTTGGAGACATGGAGCATGGGAGTCTTATGCAGGGGCATTGTACAAGAGCACTTATAGCAGTGTCACTTATGGGCATCCAATGAGGAGTTCCAAGGCAGGGATGTTGTGCAGGTAGATTTGTTGGTGTGACATGGACATGGTTTATTTATGAGCTGATGGAGAGGTTGTGCACTCTTGTACAACAAGGCCATGGACTTGGATGGAGTTGTGAGCAGACTATGGAGCATTCCTACTACATGGAGAGCTAAGGCATCTTGCAGAGACCTTTGGGCCAAGACTTATATGCTTGCTGAGATGTTGATTGGAGATGACTCATGGAGCTCATGATGACATGAGATTGTTGTGACTTTTGGAGACTTCATATATGGTGGACTTGGAGGATCCAATGCATTGAGGAGCTGAGGTTAGAGACTTTGATGCAGAATGGGGTGCATAATTTTGAGTACATGTATGGGTGTAACTTGGAAGAGTGACTTGATGTGGCGGATCAATATGAGACACTTTGGAGTGATGGAGTTACAACAATGATGATGCCTTGGTGGCAACACTTGGGCATGGGTTGAGCCGAGACTTGACCACTTTTGACACATGGGAGCTGATTGATCTATGATCATGGGCAGCACATGGATAGATGAGACAGGGGTATACTTGTTTCTATGGCATACTCGAGGGATGGTACATTACAGATATGATGGAGGTTGCTTCATGGACCTGGATGTGGTAAATCGAGAGTCGAAGTTTGATGAGATGACCTCTTCATATTGAGGAGATACACATATGGATGATGATGTTGGGATAGATGCGGCTAATTTCATGCAACACATCGACACCAAACATCACGGACAACATGTTGCAGATGAGATGGAGATTACTTCATGGACCTGAAAATGACTTATACTTGTATGGAGATGGATTCTTAATTGAGTTGGTGATGTGACGGGATGTTTAGAGAAATGACTGATGATGGCATGAGGATGTGCATTCTCATGGTCTGGGCATGACGGTTGGATTAGCTACCCAACTAGTTTAGACATGGGGGGCAGCATGTACATAGATGTGTTATCATTATGTTGGAGTATCATGGTAGCAGTTCGCACGAGGACGACACATGGTGAGGTTGACACGATATGTTGCAATGGGCATGTAGCTTGAGATGGAGGGACCAACCTTCCATGATGGAGAGCAGCATGTGGAGATTGCGATGAGATGGTTGAGGATCATGGATTGAGATGATTTTTGATATATGCCATACTAATGGGGTGTATGCCTTGGTATGGATATCTTGGTGACAGATGGTTGCCGGGACAAGATATTGTTGAGGATGACAATGACTTCAAGTGGGGGAGTGTAAGGACCTGCGGTTTGTGTGACGGGTAGGGTGACTCCACCATGCGAAGGATGTGCGAAATGTGAAATGAAATGAACCTTGGATGAGTTTATAAGGTGTTGGGCAAGTTGAGGGGGTGGTCCCATGAGTTGGGCGGGCCAACCTTCCTCCTGGGTGAGACAACACATTGTAAACGAGTTGGCTTGGGCGTTGGGTGTGGGTTGGGGAGTGACATAACCTGCCACCCGCTTGTATATATTGAAGGGTGTTTGGAGGAAAACGACCATCATTCGATCAAAACGAGTTCAAACAAGGAGTTCTGCAGTGCATTGATGAGCCCGCATGATGGGCAGAACTCAGGTGGAAGACTCATTCGGAAAAGTCGTTCAGAAAAGTTGGGTGAAAAAGTCGGGTGAAAAACTCGTGCAGAAAACTCGGGCGAAAAACTCGTGCAGAAATCTCGGGCGAGGTCGTCGCGCAAAAAACTCGGGCGAGGTCGTTGGGTAGAAAATTCGGGTGATGTCGTTCGGGCGAACCGGGCGAGGTCGTTTGGGCGAGCCGAGTGAAGTCGTTGGGCGACCCGGGTGAAGTCATTTGGGTGAGTCGGGTGAGGTTGTTTGGGCGAACCGGGTGAAGTCGTGTGGCGATTCGGGTGAAGTCGTGTGGCGACTCGGGTGAAGTTGTTCGGGTGAACGATTTTGGGTGAACGGGTGGACGTGCAGACAGCTGGCTGGGCGAGGGCGCGCCGTGCACGCTAGAACGAAGAATCGTGCGAATGGGCGACTTGGGTAGGGCGCGCCGTGCACGATGAAACGGTTAAGTGTTTGGGTTGTGAACGGAGGTGTGACTCGTGCGGAGGCGCCCGTGTGTGGCGACTTGGTTATGACGAGGTGCGCCCAAGTTGGGAAAACAACACGATCATGCGATGAGGTGAACGAAGGGTTGGTGAGTCATGTGGCGAACGTGTGGAGGCACTGACGAGCTGGGCAACCGAGTTTGCCGAAGTTGGAAATTTGGCTAAGTGTAAATTTGGGGTTTCCCAAGATTTAACTTATACTTTGTAAAAGTGGAAAAATTATATATATTGATTCGGGCAGACTCATATTGGAGGGAGTTGCCCCTCCCTTTATATTGTTGTGCATTTATGTTGTATAATGATGTTTATGTGAATGTTATGGGCTTTCACTATATAAAGGATAAAAATAATACTTGGTAACAAAAAAATAAACTAAGTATGAATATTAGGCGTAGTCTACAATCGTAAATATTGGTGAAAAGAAAATGGTTGGTAGTGCCACACCTCACTATAAGTGGTTTAAAGACTACCGCAGGTGTAGGAGCGTGACAGGTGGTATCAGAGCTAGTGCTAGGGAGTTGGTGCTGGTGTTGAAGCATTGAAGCTGATACACACCTGCAATTCGTGACAGGTGGTATCAAAGCTGATTCAGGTGGAATGTAGGTGAAGGAAGCTGATTCTACGAAGGCTGAAGACTTGAAAGGAAGTTCAAGTTTTGCAGGTGACAGGTGGAATCAAGAGCTGGTTCAGTCTTGCAGGGAGAACCTGGTGAATGGTGAAGAGTCAAGAAGGATGTCTATCTTGTAGGAAATGGGTTTTGCAACCTTCAAGGAATTTGAAGGGATTCTACTTGAAGAATCAAGGAAGGTTGAACAAAGATTTACAGAATGGGGCAAAGGCTTGTTCAAAGCAAAGGATGCTCTTTGTGCTTTGGTCAAGGAAGGATTTATGATGGGAATAGGGACGAAGCCTATCAACTTGAAAAGGAAGTGGACTTGTTTGATGCAGAACTCAAGGAATTGAAGATAAGGCAGGACTTGATTCGAGAGAAGTGGAAATGGCTAACTCTTGAGAAGAAGCATTCCATAGCTTTGACTCATAAGGAGAAAGCTACAGAATATGATGATAAGGAAGAGGAAGCCGTGATAGTTGAAGATGTTACAGATGTGACAACAAACAAGGATGAACTTGAGATTGATCAAGTTGGACCAAGATCGTGCAGTTTGCAGACATGGGTGGATGAGGATACTCACATAGAGGAGCCTCATGATGATGCTGTAAGTACTATTGATACTTGTGTTTCACTTGAGAATTTGGGAGATGAACCGTATGCAGGGAAGAGCAAAATCAGTTTGCCGAAGCTAGGGAGGATCTTACTATGGTTGACTATGATGAGACCTTGTATGGAGAAGCAAGGATTGTTGATTGTTGCAGGACTTTTTGGGGTTGTTTGTGACCTTATGCTAGAAGGTACAAGGGCCCGTGACAAGGGAGGAACATGATGATCATTGCAGAGGATTGGGTCATGCTTTAGCCACGTGGAGAATTGGCTAAGTGCCCGGCATGACTCATGGACATATTAGAGGAGGGCACACACTTGGTATGATGATACTCGGGTGGACTCATCATGGTCGAGACCAAGAGCAAGTCTTGGTGGAACCTTTAGTGGGGGAGCTATCATGGAGAGACTCATGATGTGATGATGATGATATGGTTGGGTGACCGAGTTCACTAGACCGAAGATTGCAGACTTGGATGAGGATGACCGATTGTTGTGATGGGTCTACTTGGTTGGACTACAGGGGCAACTTAGTCATGGACATCAGGTTGGAGACATGGAGCATGACAGTCTTATGCAGGGAAATTATGCAGGAGAACTTATAGAGGTGTCACTATGAGCATCCAATGAGGAGTGCCAAGGAAAGGATGTTGTGCAGGTGGATTTGCTGGTGTGACATGGAGATGTTTTGGTTATGAGACGATGGAGAGGTTGTGCACTCTTGTACAACAAGGCCATGGACTTGGATGGAGTTGTGAGCAGACTATGGAGCATTCCTACTACATGGAGAGCTAAGGCATCTTGCAGAGACCTTTGGGCTGAGACTTGCATGCTTGCTGAGATGTTGGATGGAGATGACTCATGGAGCTCATGATGACATGAGATTGTTGTGACTTTTGTGGACTTCATATATGGTGGACTTAGAGGATCTAATGCATTGAGGAGCTGAGGTCAGAGGCTTTGATGTAGGATGGGGTGCATACTTTTGAGTACATGTATGGGTGTGGCTTGGAAGAGTGACTTGATGTGGAGGATCGATATGAGACACTTTAGAGTGATGGAGTTACAACAATGATGATGCCTTGGTGGCAACACTTGGGCATGGGTTGAGCAAATACTTAACCACTTTTGACACATGGGAGCTGATTGATCTATGATCATGGGCAGCACATGGATAGATGAGACAGGTGTGTACTTGTTTCTATGGCAGACTTGAGGGATGCCACATTGCAGATATGATGGAGGTTTCTTAATTGACCTGGATGTGGCACATCGAGAGTTGGAGTTGATGAGATGATCTCTTCACTTTGAGGAGATGAATGTTTTGTAGATGGATGATGATGTTGGGATAGATGTGGCTGATTTCATGCAGCACATTAGTACCAGACATCATGGACAACATGTTGCAGATGAGATGAGGGCTACTTCATGGACCTGAGCATGGATTAAACTTATATGGAGATGGATTCTTGATTGAGTTGAGGATGTGATGGGATGTTCAAAGAAACAACTAATGGTGGCATGAGGATGTGCATTCTCATGGTTTGAGCGTGACGGTTGGATTTGCTACCCAACTAGTTCAGACATGGGGGTCGATAGTGTACAGAGGTGTGTTAGCATTTTTTGGAGTATCATGGCAGCAATTCACATGAGGACGATATATGATGAGGTCGACACGGTATGTTGCAGGAAGCATGTAGCTTGAGATGGAGGGACCAATCTTCCACGATGGGGAGCAACATGTGGAGATTGTGACAGGGTGGTTGATGATCATGGATTGAGATGATTTCCGATATATGACATATCGATGGGGCGTATGCCTTGGTATGGTGATCTTGGTGATAGATGGTTGTCGGGATGAGATATTGTCAAGGATGACAATGACTTCAAGTGGGGGAGGATGTAAGGACTTGCGGTCCGTGCAACGGGAAGGGCCACTCCACCAAGTGAAGGATGTGCGAAATGTGAAACGAAATGAACCTTGGACGAGTTTATAAGGTGTTGGGTGAGTTGAGGGGGCGGTCCCATGAGTTGGGCGGGCCGACCTTCTTCCTGGGCGAGACAACACATTGTAAACGAGTTGGCTTAGTCCTTGGGCGTGGGTCGGCCCGGTGACATAACCCGCTACCCGCTCGTATATATTGGAGGGTGTTTGGAGGAAAACGACCATCATTTGGTCAACATGAGTTTGAACAAGGAGTTCTATGGTGCGTTGATGAGCTCACACGACGGGCAGAACTCGGGAGGAAAACTCGTTCGGAAAAGTCGTTCAGAAAAGTTGGATGAAAAAGTCGGGTGAAAAACTCGTGCAGGAAACTCATGCAAAAATCTTAGGCGAGTTCATCAGGTAGAAAACTCAGGCAAGGTCGTCGGGAAGAAAAATCGGGTGAGGTCGTTCGGGCGAACTGGGCGAGGTCGTCAGGTGACCTGGGTGAGGTCGTTCGGATGAGTCGGGTGAAGTCGTTGGGCGACTCGGGTGAAGTCGTTTGGGCAAGCCGTGTGAGGTCGTTCGGGCAAACTGGGTGAAGTCGTGTGGTCACCCGGGTGAAGTCGTGTGGTGACTTGGGTGAAGTTTTTCGGGTGAACGACTTTGGGTGAATGAGTGGACATGCGGACGAGTGGCTAGGTGAGGGCACGCCGTTCATGCCGAAATGAAGAATTGTGCGGATGGGCAACTTGCTTAGGGCGCACCGTGCATGACGAAATGGTGGCTACAGTGAAGTGTTAGGGTTGTGAACGGAGGTGTGACTCGTGCGGAGGCGCCCGTGTGTGGTGACTTGGTTACGATGAGGCGCGCCCAAGTTGGGCAAACAACACGATCGTGCGACGAGGTGAACGAAGGGTTGGTGAATCATGCGACGAATGTGTGGAGGCACCGACGAGCTGGGCAACCGAGTTTGCCAAAGTTGGAAATTTGGCTAAGTGTAAATTTGGGGTTTCCCAAGATTTAACTTATACTTTGTAAAAGTGGAAAAATTATATATATTGATTCGAGCAGACTCATATTGGAGGGAGTTTCCCATCCCTTTATATTGTTGTGCATTTCTATTGTATAATGTTGTTTATGTGAATGTTATGGGCTTTCACTGTATAAAGGATAAAAATAATACTTGGTAACAAAAAAATAAATTAAGTATGAATGTTAAGCGTAGTCTACAATTGTAAGTATTGGTGAAAAGAAAATGGTTGGTAGTGCCGCACCTCGCTATAAGTGGTTGAAAGACCACCGCAGGTGTAGGGGCATGACAAGGAGGATGTAAGGACCTGCGGTCCATGTGACGGGTAAGGCAACTCCGCTGTGTGAAGGACATGCGAAATGTGAAGTGAACGACTAAGAGATGAGTTTATACAATGTTGGGCGAGTTGAGAGGGCGGTGCCACGAGTTGGGCAGGCTGACCCTCCACTCAGGTGAAGGCAACATGTTGAATGAGTTGGCTTGGGCATTGGCATGGGTTGGCCGGGTGACATAACCCGCCACTCGCCCCTATATATTGGTGGAGTGTTTGTGGAGACGAGCCATCATCATTCGGCCAACAAGAGTTTGAATAAGGAGTTTTGTAGTGTGTGGATGAGCTCGCATGATGGGCGGAACTTGGGTGAAAAACCCGTTTAGAAAAGTCAGTTGAAAAACTCAGGTTAGAAACTTGGGTGAAAAACTCGTGCAGAAAACTCGGGCGAGGGCGAACTTGGGCGCAGTCGAACTTGGGCAAGGTCATTCAGGTAGAACTCAGGCGAGGTTGTCGGGCATAAAACTTGGGCAAGGTCGTTGGTCAGAAAACTTGGGTGACGTCATTTGGGCGAACCAGGCGAGGTCGTCGGGTGACCCAGACGAGGTCGTTCGGGTGAACCAGGTGAGGTCATCGGCTGACCCGGGTGAATTCGTTCAGGCGAACCAGGTGAGGTTGTCGGGCGACCCAGGTGAACTCATGTGGTGACTCGGGTGAAGTTGTTCGGGTGAACGAGTTTGGGTGAATGGTTGGACGTGCGGACAGGCAGACGGGTGAGGGAGAACCATGCATGCCGAAATGAAGAATCATGCCGACGGGCTACCCGAGGTAGGGTGCGCCATGAAAGACGAAACAGTTGAAATGGTGAAGTGTTAGAGTTGTGAACGGAGGTGTGACTCGTGTGGAGGCGCCCGTGTGTGGCATCTTGGTTACGACGAGGTGCGCCCAAGTTGGGCAAACAACAGGATCGTGCGACGAGGTGAACAAAGGGTTGGTGAGTCATGCGGCGACTGTGCGGAGGTGCCGACAAGCTGGGCAACTAAGTTTGCCGTAAGTTTGAAATTTGGCTAAGTGTAAATTTGGGGTTTCCCAAGATTTAATTTGTACTTATAAAAGAGAATTATATATATTGATTCGGGCAGACTCATATTGCAGGGAGTTGCCCCTCCCTTTATATTTTTGTGCATTTCTATTGTATAATGATGTTGATGATGAATATGTATGGGTTTTCATCTGTATAAAGGAATAATAATAATATTTGGTGAAGAAAAATAAACTAAGTATCGAATGTTAAGGCGTAGTCCATGAACATTAGTATTGGTGAAAAGAAAGTGTTCGGTGGTGCTGCACCTCACTATAAGTGGTTGAAGGACTACCGCAGGTGTAGGGGCATGACATTAAGGGTTTCAATTTAACCTAAAACATTAGGGATTGAGATTAGTTGATTCTGGTTGGAAGACATTTTTTTTTGAATTAATAAATAAAGTTTATTGTTCTATGGCTGAAAATCATAATGGGTTACACTAGAATAAATGATACTTTGCCGAATTTAGAGGAATTAGATTCAAATTAAAATTTCTTAAATTTAAAATATATTGGCAGCTAGGCGATTCCGGGAATCCCCCAACGTAAATGAGGAAAACTTTGATCTTGTTATGTTGCAACTATTATAACGGTAACCACTCCAAAATGGTGCATGTAAATTTATTTGATTCCCTATTAATGTTAAAAAAGTATCATGTTATTTGATTCCATGTTAATGTTACTGAAGTTACTATTTTATCATTTTAACTCTTGGATTTTTAAATGAGGAATTAATAAAGTGGATCTTTGATATCACTTAAATTATAATGATAATAATTTGGACATTAAGGGTTTTGATTTAACCAAAAACATTAGGGATCGAAATTAGTTGATTCTAGTTGGAAAATAATATTTTTTTGAATTAATAAATAAAGTTTGTTGTTCTATGGTTGAAAATCATAATGGGTGACACTAGAATAAATGATACTTTGTTGGAATTTAGAGGAATTAGATTCAAATTAAGATTCCTAAATTTAAAATATATTGGCAGCCAGGCGATTCCAGGAATCTCCCAACGTAAACGAGAAAATCTTTGATCTTGTTATGTTGCAATTATTATAATTGTAACCACTCCAAAATGATGCATGCAGATTTATTTGATTTCCTATTAATGTTAAAAATGTATCATGTTATTTGATTCCCTGTTAATGTTACTGAAGTTACTATTTTATCATTTTAACTCTTGGATTTTTAAATGAGGAATTAATAAAGTGGATTAACAACTTTGGTATCACTTAAAATATAATGATAATAGTTTGGACATTAAGGGTTTTGATTTAACCTAAAACATTAGGGATTGAGATTAGTTTATTCTGGTTCGAAGATAATATTTTTTTGAATTAATACATAAGTATTAATAAATAAAATTTGTTGTTCTATGGTTGAAAATCATAATGGGCGACACTAGAATAAATGATACTTTGCCGAAATTTAGAGGAATTAGATTCAAATTAAAATTCCTAAATGCGATTTCGGGAATCACCCAAAGTAAACGAGAAAATATTTGATCTTGTTATATTGCAATTATTATAACTGTAACCACTCCAAAATGATGCATGTAGATTTATTTGATTCCCTATTAATGTTAAAAAGGTATCATGTTATTTGATTGCCTATTAATGTTACTGAAGTTACTATTTTATCATTTTAACTCTTCGATTTTTAAATGAGGAATTAATAAAGTGGATTAACACCTTTAGTATCACTTAAAATATAATGATAATAGTTTGGACATTAAGGGTTTTGATTTAACCTAAAGCATTAGGTATTGAGATTAGTTGATTCTGGTTGGAAAATAATATTTTTTTGAATTAATAAATAAGTATTAATAAATAAAGTTTGTTGTTCTATGGTGTAAAATCATAATGGGTGACACCAGAATAAATGATACTTTGCCAGAATTTAGAGGAATTAGATTCAAATTAAAATTCCTAAATTTAAAATATATTGGCAGCCGAGTGATTTCGGGAATCGCCCAACGTAAACGAGAAAAACTTTGATCTTGTTATGTTGCAATTATTATAATTGTAACCACTCCAAAATGATGCATGTAGATTTATTTGATTCCCCATTAATATTAAAAAAGTATCATGTTATTTGATTCTGTGTTAATGTTACTGAAGTTACTATTTTATCATTTTAAATCTTGGATTTTTAAATGAGGAATTAATAAAGTGGATTAGCAACTTTGGTATCACTTAAAATATAATGATAATAGTTTGGACATTAAGGATTTTGATTTAACCTAAAACATTAGGGATTGAGATTATTTTATTCTGGTTGGAAAATAATAATTTTTTGAATTAATAGATAAGTATTAATAAATAAAGTTTGTTGTTCTGTGGTTGAAAATCATAATGGGTGACACTAGAATAAATTTAAAGTCAAAAAATAGTTCTTTTAAAAAAATGACATGATGCAAAATCATCACTTTTTAAAATCAGTATGCAAATCACTAACATTCTAAAATGTAATGTACATAAAAAAAAATAAAGTGCCAAAAACTATGCTTTAAAAAAAATATGTGTGTTCTGCATCACCCCTTTTCAAAATCGGGTCACTTTTTCGTTGTCTTTACGAAATGGGTAACTGTATCAATTCTCGTTTCAAAGTTTACATTGTTAATTAGAAAATAATTGGTGGTTCTTAAAAGTAGGGTCACTTAATGAATGTTAATAAATTGTATCAATTGATGTTATGTGTCCATTATTTTCTACCATGTGTTTTGTAAAATATTGGAAGTAATAACGTTAATGTAATACTTGTATTTGGTCACTAAAATGTTATAATAAAACTATAAGTGGCATAATCCATGTAATATTTTATATATTAAACTTTTTGATTAGATAATTAACAAGGATAATAGTTACAGTATAGTAAAGTCCTTGCCTTTATCGCTATTGTTAATTAATTGATAAAAGGTTGTATGGAGTGCAAAGAAAACTCCACACAATGAAAGCAAAAATCTCTCTGCACAAGGAACGATCTTTGCACTTTGAAATCACTTTGCACAAATATCTCCACACAAGCTTCAACAACAATTTAATTGACATGCATACTCATAGGTTAATAACATGTTCGTCTTAATAACATAGGTTAATAGGTTCATTGGTAATAATAATTTATATTCATATGCATGTACATTGACTCATTATGCAGGAGTGCGAAGATATGCACAATGAGCTATATTCGTATGCATGTACATTGACTCATTGTGTGGGAGTGAGAAGCTCTAGAAAATGAACTTACATCATTGTTGTAACACCCTCCTCCCACATCTATGCAAGAAACTAGCTAGCCAGGGTCAACATGTGATGAGAGGCCACTATAATATGATTTGACCTCCCAATTCATGTTAAGGAAGTGGAACTAATGGAATCACACCATACATACATTCAACATCAGCTTTAGGACCCACAAGAACCAATCCAACACTTTAGACAACTTGTCTTGGGTCCCACTGAGCTTTTGGACAACTTAAACCTAAGTCACTCTCATGCTATATGCTTGATACCATCCAGAAACCCAGAGTCTCTCTCACAGGATTTCTTGGCAGCACTCGGAGACTCATTTAGTTAGTGCTATGCCAACGTCCTCAATATTTGAGCCACTTTTTGAGGCCCAGAACCCAAGTCACTACCTAGAATTGAACCATGTCTTCAAAACAATAAATAACATGGACATGATAGTGCTAAAGCAAATACTTGTTTAAGACCTTGATTGGATCCCTACTAGCCATGATAGGCATTTCATTAAACATATCATGACTATGTAAACTACATAGGGGTCTCATACTTATCTGAGATTTGCCATGAAGCATTGATGCCTTATCACATTGACTTCCATTCCATCCATTACTCCATAGATACATTGGTCATTCAATTACAAGTAAAAACATGATGAGATCAATACATAGTTGTTGTCATAAAACATATCCATAAGTAGTATAATAGGGAAATAAATACCAATGAACCCATCGCCATATAAACCTCATATAATCCAATATAATGCTCATAGAAATACAAGGAGAAATAACGTCTTATTGATGATGAAATTTCCAAACCTGGAATGGGACTTCCACATTCCACCTGACCATAGAATGGCTGAGCCAAATATCTCTTCAGCGATTCACCCCCATGCCATTTTCCAAGCATGAATGTGGGACGCAAACAAAAAGAACTGACGAGGGCATACCAAGGCTAAAACACCTTACCGTCATCAATAGAAACCAAGCTTTACCGTAATCCATCTTGGATCACTAGGAAAACACAATAAACATATCATAACATGATTTACCGCGATCTCCATCTGATCACTAGGCCAGAGAAGCATGGATGCCACCATAGTTCTCAACCTACACTATGAGGAATTTTCTTGTCTCCTAGTCTCTTAGGATTTAGCGTAATCCCAATTCAAATCACTAGGCCCTAAACCTAGACACACTCTCCAGGCTTTGCCCCATATCCCAAACCTAGGATTACGAGGCCTAACGAAGAGAAGACAACCTCTTAGCTTTACCTTATATCCTTCCTTTCACTAGCAAGGATTCCTAGGCCCACCGATGCAACAAAATCTTGGCTTTACCACATATCCCAAACTGAGGATTACTAGGCCCAACAGAGAGAAAAGAACCTCTTGGATTTATTGTATATTCTGCCATTTGTCGGAAAGAATTCCTAGGCCCATTGAGGCAACATAATCCTAGATTTACCACAACCCACAATATGGATTAGGGGTCACTATGTCAGTGGCTTTCCCATGATCCATAGTCTGGTTCAAGGACCATTAGGGCATGTTCTCTATCATTCATAGATTCACCCCACTCATCTTCAAATCCATCCGGCAATCCAGCTCAACCAAAACATGACAACCCTGTCACACCATGATTATCTAGAAATGGCAAGGCTAGGATGAAAACACTGTTACACCTAGAAAAACCCATGCCATAACAACAAAAGAACCACATGCAATACTATGCATGCAAAATCTAACAAGGTAAATACACATGCAAATGATACCTTCCAGGAATCCCGTTGTAGCTGCCTGATCCTACCTTTCCTTTCTTGCTACTTCCTTCCTCTTGCCTTCTTTTCCTTTCTTGATCCCATGAATAACCAAAGAAAAATCTTAATCCAAGAGCTTACACTGACTAAGAGATTTTCAATTGATTCTCAAAAGCCTTTTTATGAATGAGGCCTCTATTTTCTTCATTTTCCATTTGTTTCCTTCAATTTCCTCCTCACATGCAATCTGTGACGTTTCACCTTACTTTTCTCCTAATTTCCTTTATTTTCATAAATAAATGTGCTGAAAATGCCATCTTTCCTTTCCAAAGCCTTGGCCATAAACAACCAAACGAAGCCCCACTAGGATGTCCTGCCCAACATTCAGCTTGGAGTACATGTCCCATCACCGTGGCCTTATATATATATATATATATATATATATATATATTATATCATATAATATATATATTAATATAATTTTCACCAGGGTTGTTACAGAACCGTTCCCCTTGGGGGAACACCATCCTTGATGTTCAATGACACCTATAACCAACAAGAATTCTAAAAAAAAAACATACTTCCCATGGAGCTTTATAACACAACTCATTGCATTATTTACAATGACCATCTGCTAAATCATCACAGATATATCGTTTACTGTAGATTTATAACACATCTCATTGAAGTATTTACAATAACTACATATATACATATGCACATATGCTAAACTAGAAAAATAAGAGAATACAATGTTGTATCAACCAAAAAGGGAATCCAAAGGCTCACACCTCCACCCTCAGGCTAATACCAAGGTTCACCTCCTTCCCACGAAGTCCAAAATCTGCTACAAAGTCAAATATGCATCCAATGTCCAATTCTATAATCCTGTGCCACTTGTACCCTCAGTGAACAATTATTGTCTCATTATTCCAGGGTACACTCCCAATGTGCATATGATTCCATCTGGTAATGCTAATGACCAAAACTAGTATATTTGTGACCTTCCCTTCTCTACTACATAGTCCCTTGGGAATTTTGGTCACCCCCTTCTATGCAGTCACTCACCTTCCAAGTTCCTCGACATCCGCTATATCGGGCGATCCATCTCTTGGCAAGGCTTTCTCGCATCGAAAGGTAAAAAAAACAAGGCATATCCCTACCTCAAAACCATCATACCAGTCATAACATGCTCATGGAAATCAATGGACACTAATGGGTACCAGTGTGCCACAATGGTCCTACTCCTAAATTGCTCTACCAACATAGTGCTGCATGTTCCAATTTATTTCACTACTACTGCTAATTATTTTAGTCGATTTCAACCACCCAACCGGGCATGTTCATGCTTCATTTAACAAGCACATAAATTCCTCTAGATTTAAAATAAATTGAAATAAATTCACATCATACCTCATTGGTAGCTCGTCAATAAGGTACACTTGTAATTCTATTTGCTTCCTGCCACAACAAGTAAAACTAATTGTTTGAACAAAATATCATGCATAAACATATCACATCTGGTTAGCTTAAAACACAACCATCATAGGCCAACATCATAAATCACATGTGACCATCATAAACCAGAATCATAGATCACATATAATCATCATATACCATAATCATAAATCACATGCATGATAAAAGTGAAATAAAATTTTGATACTTATCCTTTCATCAATCATTAGCTTCTATCTTTGCCTTTATTCCATACGCACTCCAAATCAGTTGCCACATCAGACAAACACCCAGTGCCTTCTCTTAGACCATGTGCACGTACATATAGTGTTCATCACATAGATACAATCATACACTGCATACAACACCATGCAATACATTCACCTACACTTGACATACAACACATACACCTACATCCGGTGTACAATACAACACAAATATGTATATAGAGGGAAACCCAATGAATTCATACATCACAATACCATGAATACATAATGCACATACATTGTACCGTATGTCTGCAACATATCATGTACTACATGCACTCAATCCCACATGTACACAAGTACCACATGTACACAAGCACCACATGTACAAAGCACCACCTACACAATGTGTGCACAACATCACATGTACATGGCACCACCTGTACAATGTGTACACAATGCCTCATGTAAACTACAACATTGTACAAGATGTACACAATACCACATGTACATAGTACCATGCGCACGACAGGTACACGACACCACATGTACACAATGACACATGCATGATATGTACACAACACCACTTGAACACAATACACTTGTACAACATGTACACAACACCAAATGCACACATCACCACTTGTATAATCATGCACAAAACACCATATGTGCATAGTGCCACATGTACAACATGCACAAAATGCCACCTGTACATAGCACTATATATCCAACATGTATATAGCATTATTTTCACACGTCACTGCATATCCAATCATGTGCACAACACCATATGCAAGATTTGCACAAAACTATTTGTACCATCATGTACATAACACTGCATAAACAACATGTACACACACTATATACACATAACACCGCATGTGCACACATCATAGATGCAACATGTAAAACATATACAACATATGCACAAAAGTAGTACCACACATCTAAAACCACACTGTCCTTACCAAGAAACCTTGCTTCCAACATCTTATCCATGGTTATCCTAGCATGCCACAGAACACAATGCTTTCATTTTGCTAATGTATCCCTTAGTATAAATTGTCCATAACATAAGCATAGGCATAATATAATAATACAATATAAATTCATATTCACATGATACTAACCTAATATTTTTGTCATGACTACTCTTCCCACTTGATTCCTCATAGCCACAGACTTCTTCATGCCATTCACCTACATAGGCAATCATTCTTCCACAAGAACGATTCTTGATGATATTTCAGACAATGATATAGATATATGGAGACATACATACATATACGTCAACATTAGCATAAACAATCATGATATTGTTAGACAATGATATGCATACATACATATATATACACATAAATGTTAGCGTTAATAATCATGATCCATGAAAACCCTGTCAAACATAACATACACACACACCAACATGTATACATAAATAAACATCACCAAAATCACGATCATAACATAATTACCAGATATCAATGTCAAGTTTTAAGAGAACTTCCTTTATTCATGCAACACATGCGCAACATTAAGGATAGTCTTTCCCAACATAGCCAGGTCATTTGACGCCTCAAATCCATTTACTTTACCTTTTTGGTTACATTTCTCATGACTTTACTCCCACCATCCATTTACCACAATGGACCCAACCAGTCCAACCGATTATCATAGTCTTACCTTCCGCTGCACTTAACCATGCACCGAGCTTCATCCATGTATTACATTACCTATTGGGTACCACACATCTCTCCCCAAGCTCCATTAAGTTTCCTCTTTCCCAACGAATTACCAAGACTCAAAAAAATAAAAGGAAAGAACAGAAACAAAAACAAGAAAATCATGAAAACCAAAAGCAATACGACACCACAACAAAGTGGCATAGCTATGCACTAGACATAATGAAAATCACAAATCAAGTGAAACAATAAAAAATACCAAAAGCATAGGACTAAAAACATACACCATGACTCAATCCCCATGGCTCCCAAGGAAAGCTTAACCAAAGCCTTCTTCAAAATTTCATGGCAACCTCTCTTTCCATGCAACTTCTTGCATCATGTTGTCATTAACACAAAAATATTAGTGCATAAATAAACATAACAATACACCAATTACCTCATCTTTTTGGCGAAACATGTTTCTTGCAACTAAACACATCCAAACCATCTCTCAAGGGACTCCAATCCTTTGATAGATCCACCTGTAACTAAAGAATAGCTAATATACCTGTCAAGAACATGTTCATGAATATAACATGTATCCACATAATGCTTGACAATATTAAGGTTAAGAAGAATTCCTGTAGGCAAAGCAAACATTTGTTTGGAATTAGGGTTTCCAAACATAGCCAAAGGAATTCTTTCCCAATTCCTTTCCTTTACCTTTTTACCTTGTTTTAATCACGACTTACTATGTATTGTCGCATCACCCAATTGTTAGTTATATAAACCCATTAACTATCACCTTGTCACGCTAATACCAAGAATGTCAACTGCTCACACATGTCAACCACATGTTCCAAATATAGAGACAATAATATCTATCAAGTTGGAATAAACCTTTACCAAGACTAATAATCATGTCATAATCCATAGTCAACTCATAGTCACTAGGAATGTCACGTACTACACTAAAGTACATATCAACTGTCTCAATCGATATGTGTTTTTACAATCATCTTAAAACAAGATTATTGGAATGCATACTCATTTCATGCAATTCATCAAACCTTCAGTGAACTTGCAAACATCCCATGTTAAATGAATCAACTAGATGACCTAATAGACACCAAACATTCAAACACAAAATAGATGACATAATATAACAATCAAGCATCAAATATACGATGTAAGCGAACTCATACCTTAATGTATCTCACGGGAGACAATCTTGTTTGCATAATCAATCCATATTAGCATGATATATCTTCACAATATATTAACTCAAACATAAATAAGATCATGATATCCAAATAGTCACTAGCTAAAATGTTTACATCATAACTCATACACAATTATCATTCACACATATGCAAAGTCAATCTACATTAGTACAACACTATATCACAAATATGTCGGCTCATACTCGAATGTCGTAACCCTAACCATCTGCATAGGCCAATCCGGTTTAGCATGATACATATAACATTAATATCTTAATGTAATAACCCTAATCATTAAGTTACGAACATATAACAACAACAAGTTAACCTATCATGCTCATCAAAAACATATAACATAATCATAAGTTTATCTAATATAAACCAACAATAGAAATGCTTACAACTACAGGTTACTATCATTCTTGACTATCTGACACATTTTCATATAACTAGACTAATCAACTAACATTTTTCATGAATGTAACCATAACATTAAAAGACATGTATATAACCCTAATGTATATAACTATCCTTAACTTACATACCTGAATGCCCAACATACACACCTTTATGATGACATTCTCTTGCCTCGAGGTCCAATGCTACAACTTCACTTTGATGATCTGTGTCTCCTATTCTATCTCAGCAAACACATTAGCATCCTAACAACAATTAGCACCATGATGACCTAAATTTCATACCATGACTTCACAAGGCACGTTTGACCTACTATTCATGCATAATTATAACCAAGACCATACATGCATAACAACTACATATAGACATATAACACATGAGTACCAAACCATATACACATCATTCTAACTAGGATCCAGTCATCAATGCATGACCATATCAACTACACAAGCCATGACCTCATGCATGACAACAACAACCATTACGTCACTATACACATTTCCACATGCAAACAACAACATGAACAAACAATGCCTAATCAACTACACATACACATGTAGTCAAGCATACACGATCAATTCTTATAACCAACCTATAAGGCTGATACATATGATCAAGCACACAATAATGAAAGCTACCATACAAGGATGTAATCAAGTGACATATAAAAGTATGTAAGTGACATATAACAGTATGTAACCAATGATATAATCATGATGATTCATTCCACAAAATCAATCATCAAGTTCCTCATGAAAACCTTACTACAACCATGATCAACAATATGCAATGTAACAAGCACATGGAATGCAAGTGTAAGAGACACAAATGCAACTTGCATGCATGTGTTTCCAATGCACAATGCTCATCTAGTCCGATGTGTGAACCATGCTCTAATATCACTCTGTAACAGCATCCTCCCACATCTACCCAAGCAATCGGCCAACAGGGTAACCATGCAATGAGAGGCCACTATGATATGGTTTGACCTCCCAAGTCATGCTAAGGAAGTGGAACCGATGGAAACACAACATACATACATTCAACATTAGCTTCAGGTCCCTCAGGAACCAATCCAAAACTTTAGACAACTTGCCTTTAGGTCCCACTAGGCCTTTGGAAAACTTAAGCCTCATTCAATCTCATGCTATAGGAATGAAAGCATCCAGAAACCTAGAGTCGCTCTCATAGGATTTCCTATTAGCATCCAAAAACTAATTTAGTTAGTGCTATGCCAGCATCCCTGAGATTTGAGCCACTTTTTTAGGCTCAAAGCCATGCCACTTCCTAGAATTGAACAATCTCTTCAAAACAATAAAATAACATGGAAATGAGAGTACTAAAGAAAATACTTGTCTAATACCTTGACTAGACCCCTACTAGCCATGACAGGCATTAAATCAAACATATCATGAACATGTAACTACAAGTGTAAATAACAAATTTGAGCATAGGGGTTTCATACATATCTAAGATTTGCCATGAACCATTGATGCCGTATCACATTAACTGCCATTCTATCTATTAGTCTCATTAGGGGATTTTTGAGGTCTAAAATGGGCCTCCTAAATAAATTATAAAATAATAGTGGAAATAATAAAATAAGATTAGATTACATCATCAAATTTTAGGGGGAAAAAAGACAATATTTTTTCAACTCATATTTTCAGCTTATCTTTGTATGAGTTTACTCAAATATTGAGCGGAAACAATTGTTGGATGCAGAATTTGGTTCCTCATCCAAGGAGTACCCATGTTGAATGCTTTTGATGGACCCTGCTACATAAAAAATGAGAAATACATGAAAAACGTGATTACAATCACGTTTTTCATGTATTTCTCATTTTTTTGTGTAGTAGGGTCCATTGAAATTATGCAACTTGGGTACTCCATGAATAAGGAATTAAATTTTGCATCCAACGAGTACTCCCGCTCAAAATTTGAGTAAAACCTTAGGGAGATAAGTTGAAAATATGAGTTGAAAAAGTAGTTTTATTATTTTATTTTATTTTTAATCTTTGTACATTTTTACTCCAATAATGGTGAATCATCCCCCATGGTTGGCATCATCATCTTGAATCCTAGTGGTTCTTATAAAGTTTATTTTGGTTATACATTTTTCTTAGGAGGCCCATTTAGACCTGAAAAATCCCCTAATGATAGAGACATTGATCGTTCTATTAAAAGTAAAAGCATGATGAGAGAAATACATAGTTGTTGTCATAAAACATCTACAAAACCAACGTAATAGGGACAGAAATACCAATGAACTCACCGCCATATAAACCTCATATAATACAGTGTAATTCTCAGAGAAATACAAGGAGAAATAACCTCTTATTGATGATGCAAAATTAGAGCCCGGGATGGGACTTCCATGTTCCACCCAACTGTAGAATGGTTGAGCCAAATCTCTCTTCATCCATTCAACCCCATTCCATATTCCAAGCATGAATGTGGGACTCAAAGCAAAAGAACAAACCAGGGCATACTGAGGCTAAACCACCTCACCCTCATCAATAGAAGCCAGGCTTTACCGTAATACATCCCAGATCACTAGGTCAAAACAATAAACATATCATGATAGGCTTTACCGTGATCTCCACCAGATCACTAGGCCGAACAAGCATGGATTCCACTGAAGTTCTCCACCTACATCGTGAGGAATTTTCCAGTCTACTAGTCTCACAAGCTTTACTGCAACCCAATCTCGAATCACTAGGCCCTAAACTGAGACCCACTCTTAAAGTTTTACCACATATCCAAAACCTGGGATTACTAGGCCCAAGAGAGAGAAAACCAACTCGTGGATTTACCATATACCCTGCTATTCACAAAAAATGATTCCTAGGCCTATCGAGGCAACACAATACTAGATTTACCGCAACCCACAGTCTGGCTCAAGTGTCACTATGCCAATGGCTTTACCATGATCCACATTCTAGTTCAAGGACCACTAGGCCATGTGATCTATCATTCAGAGATCCACCCCACTTAGCTTTGAATCCATTCAACAATCCAGATCAACTAAAACATGAGAACCCCATCACACCATGGCTATCCAAAAATGGAAAGGCTAGGCTAAAAACACTGTGATAGGTGGAAAAACCCATGCCATAAAAGAAAAATAACCACATGCAATACCATCCATGCTAAATATAGCAACGAAAATGCACATGCAAATTGATACATGCTGAGAATATAGTTGTAACTGCTTGATCCTACCTTTCCTTGCTTGTTCCTTCCTTCCTCTTACCTTCTTTGTCTTTCTTGATCCCATGCATAACCAAAGAAAAATCTTGAGCCAAGAACTTACATTGACTAAGAGATTTCCCACTGATTCTCAAAAGCCTTTTTATGAATGAGGTCTCGATTTTCTTCATTTTCCATTATTTTTCTCCAGTTGCCTCCTGAGCTACACTCCCTTATAATGAATGATCATTAATTCTAATTTATTTTTTAGTGAGATAACTACACTTATAAGTATTCTACTATTTATTTCTCTTCTTGGTATTTGAACGATTTGCAGTGAAATGACACTTCTACAACTGATGACAATGTTTTGTTATGTTTTGGGGCATGGTCATGCAAATCGAGTTGTAGTTGTTATCACATCCATTGGTATTTTCATAACCATAACTACCCCATTCCTATCTCTAAAGAATGATAACATGGATGGAAAATTTTCCACATCTTCTAGATTGAATGTCAAGAAATGGAGTATCGAACCCCAGTCACAACAACCCCAATTTCAACCCCAACCCTCGCCCCAATCCCAGTCATCATTCGAGTTGGCCATTGTTATTCGAAACTTGGGCAAGGGTTTTTTGAGAATTGAGTAGATGAAGTTGGAAATGTAGAGGGACAATGAATGACTAATGATGGAGATTGATATGAAACATACATAGATTTTCCTCAAATCACAAAATCACATGCCCAGAGCCTTGTCCTCAAACATCATCTTCTTGGAAAGTAACGTGAATCACAAACTAGGCATGAATGATTTTGTCTTCTAAGATGTTTACAACTTCACATAAAAATCACAATTGTAGATTAACATCCTCATAGACAAGTGTTAGACATTGGATAAACCAACGCTCCCCATGTGTTTCATGACATGTGGTTAACCACCTCTTGTGGATCCATTAACTCGAGCAATGTGTCCATTTACTAAAAATTGGGAATTTTGGTGTAACAACAATCATGATTTCAACAAGTGGTATCAGAGCCAAAGGTCTTGAGTTTGAATCACACCTATCTCGTGTTGGAGGGGAGATTGTTGAGCATTGAGTAAACCAACGATCACCGTGTATTTCACGACATGTGCTTAACTGCCTCTCATGGATTCGTTAACTCTCACGATGCATCTATTTACTAACACCTACAGGTTTTGGTGTAACGACAGTAATGATTTCAACACCAAGTTCAACATAGCTCAACCTCATTTGTTTATTTTGTGATTTGCCAGATTTCGTGGAGCATGGACCTTTTTTAAAATGGAGGAAGTCTTGGGTTTGTGGGCCTCATTTTATAGGCGGTTTATAATAATAGTGGCCATGTGTTTGAGTAAGTTTTCTCTATGGTTGACAGTTCAAATTTTTGTGTAGCATTGGATCTAGAGTTAAAATATTTTCTATTTCATCGCTTGTCTATAAACTTCACCACGACCAACCTTTTTTAATGTTGAAACATTTAACGTTCTATATCATGCTTTGGCCTCAAGATGTCCTTTGTTCGAATATCACACCATTCTTTATGTTCCCTTTGATGTGTAGGGTTATTCCCAACAATGATGTGTGAAGAGTTTTTCTGCATCAACCTTTGCCAACAACACCAATGTTCTCTACCTCTACTACATCTATCACCAACTTTTTGAGAATTTAAAACACTTTATGTTGTCTCACTATAAGGGGATCTTTGATCAATTTCATCTTTGTAGAGATGATTGGAGTAACAACGCCGTGGGAAGTTCTTGAAAACCACCAACAACCATGAAACTAATCTTCTTGTTACAACCATAACCAATGACACTTAATTTGTGATTACATATTGACAATTATCCATATCAAACACATAATGAAAGATTCTTGTTTCATGTCCTCATTCATGACCAAATTCATGCACCTCTTTGTGAAAACCTTTCATTGTATCAAATAAACACAAGTACTATGACTCCGATCCAAAACAAACTGTGCAAAAGTAAGAGAAAATTGTCTTTAGTCCAGTGAATGTAAATTAAATATGTAACAATCCAAAAAAACAACTTTGTCACATTGAGAGTCCCATCCATTTTTAGCAAAAAAAAAGAAATAGAAACTTCACATACGTTAATGGGAATTGTATAATGTGGCAAAAATGATTTTTAGTCAACATTAAAAAAATGGCCTTGTTCCATTGTTCATGTAGCACACCTATTTTTATATAAAAAATAAACAAAATAACCTAAGCTTGTTCAACTAGGGGGAGAGAGATCATCTCGTTATTTATATAAGATTACTTATGAAATCAATAGCTTTCTCAACGATGACGGTGAAATATGACTTATTAACTGGCCCAGAACACAACCCCAAGCCCCAACGAAAGTGAAACATGCAAGATTTACCCCCTGGAAATTTTTTATGGAAAAGTAGTCAGTGTATCATAATATAAATTAAGAGTGGAAAACATTATAAGATGACCTTGCTTGGTAAGTAGCTCAGAAGGGTTTTAAGGAACTAACCATGACAACCTCCCATAACCATTGAAATGTTAAAAAATGTTGAATCGACAATAATGATGTTCAGAGTCAAAAGTTCAAATTCAAAGGAGAATTTTAAATGTAGCCTATATTAAACTAGTTAAAAGACCCTTGTGATTGAGAAACTCTAATATGAAATAAAATTTGAGAATATGCAGACACCCAAGGACATTGAAATGAAATTTTCATAGAAGCCATGGTAATTAACAACTGAATAAGGCATGGCCATTGAAATTTCTCATTCCTACAGAATCTTAAAGCTTTACTCCATATATTACTGTGAAACATAGTGCAAGAGTCATCATGTTCGTAGATTTAACATAAATTGAACCTTACAAAGACTGATGTGCTGGAAGAAAACCACACATGAACTGAATATCAGATAAAAACTTAGCCTATTGTGCGGAGCTCCACATGACTAGCTAAACTTAACTCATTGTGTGGAACATGCCTTTGTTTCAAATATCTTACTCATAGTTTGATTGTGTTGTAGTGGGGGATTGTGTCACGTTTAATTTCTGTAAACCAATTCCTCTTCATAAAATACAAAGTTATTAATGTCCTTATATATATATATATATTGAAAAACATAGTTTGTTATTGACTCATCAACTACACTCTTGCAAATAAAATTAGAAAATTATTGAATTTTTGGCAAAATAGAAATATTAAGAATTTTCCTAAAACTTTGGTTAAAATTGCAAAAACATAGAAAAAAAATGCAAATTCAAAGCACTTTGGCCTTGAGGTGAATGGTATACTCCCTGGCGAGGTAGGTACTCTCCTTGGAAAAAGATTAGCCTTCCTACAATGAATTACAAAAAGAAAAATATGTGTTCACTAGATATTAGAAAGTGTTGCATGTTTAAGACGAAAATTTGAGATTGGAAACACAAACTATCTAGCTTCAAGCAAGGGGCAGAAATAATAATTCTTTCATAGGAAATCCAAATCTTGACGATGGCAAAGTACAATTAAAGAAACCAAATTAGAATATGGACATATTCTTACCACTTTTCATGAAATTAAAGAGGCAACTTTGTCACATTTTCAGTCTTTGTACACTAAATTGGGACCAACTTGCAAAGAGGAAATAGATCAAATGTTGAAAAATACCCCCTCCATTATAACTTCTAAAGAAAATGAAAGGATAACTAGAGAAATCATAGAAGAGGAGGTCTTGGAGTTATAAAACAACTCAATGTTGACAAGGTTGTGGGTCCTTAAAGATTCACATCTCATTTTTACCTAAGGTTTTCCCATATTATTAAATTTTATTTTCTTATAATGTTGAAATATGTACTTCATTCAAGTCACCTTAGAGGAAACACTAACTCTATATTCCTAACACTCATCCCAAAAGAGACAAATCTTCATCCTTTTCGAGATTTAAACAATCTATTTATGCAAGTCTTATACAAAATCTTGTCAAAATCATTGTCTAAAAGAATCAAGATCCTCCTTCCAAAACTCATATCAGGAAACCAAGAATGGTTTGTAGGAAAATGTAAAATAATCAATAGCATAATCTTAGTGCAAGAGGCAATACATTGAAGCAAATCTTAGGGGAATAAAGGAATGATTATCAAAATAGAGATGGCCAACTCCTTCGTCAGGATTTCCCATAATTGTTTGAAGGATTTAATGCATAAATGTGGATTTTAGAAAGGATTAATCCATTGAATTTCTACATGTATCAACAACCCTTGGGTTGTGCCCATCATAAATTGTATTCCATCAACATTGTTTCAAGCGAAAAGAGGGTTTTGGAATGACTAGCCTCTTTTTTCTCTCCTTTATATAAATTTTGCTGATTCTTTAAGTAGGAAACATAAGCATGAAAGAAGGGTGGGAAATATTCCAATAATTTAAATGGTTTGAGGAATGCATGAAGCTTATAACACAAATAAAATCTTACATGGTAATGCAAACAATTCAATCATGTTGACATTATCTAGTGTAAACATTTTCTATTATAATTTTGAATATATTTTTTAGTTGTGTTATAAGCTTCATGAATAGGGTTTATGTTCTATTTAAAATATAAAGAGTTTATGTTCCAAATAACTCAATAAATTTTTTTTAATAGTTTAATTTCGTAGTTTCTTTCCACCTTCCATGGAACCCTAGTTACATACTCTAAATGTTTGCATGACATCCACCCAAAGAGGGGAACTTCTCCCTCTTCCTCGCTTAACATTATTGCATTCCATGCCCTCATGTAGAAGAGCTCTTGGAAAGAAGAATTGGTTGAACTAGAACTCCCCTTGGAAAAATATTAACATTCCTACAATGAATTCCAAACTGAAAAACACGTCTTCACTAGATATTAGAAAGTGTTGCATGCTTAGGAAGAAAATTGGAGACTAGAATCACAAAGTATCTAGCTTCAAGAAAGGGATAGAAACAATGTTTTTTTTCATGGGAAATCCAAATCTTGACAATGACAAATTATAATTAAGGAAACCAAATTATAAGATAGACATATTCTTATCACCTTTGATGAAACAAAAGACACAACTTTGTCACATTTTCAAGCTTTATGCACTAAATTGGGACCCATTTGCCAAGAGGAAATAGATAAAATGTTAAAAAATACCCCCTCCATTATAAATCCTAACGAAAATGAAAGGTTAACTAGAGAAATTACAAAATAGGAGACCATTGGAGCTATAAAACAACTCAACCTTGAAAAGGTTGTGGGTCCTTACAGATTCAAATCTCATTTTTACCTAAGTTTTTGGCATATTATTAAATTTGTTTTTCTTATAATGTTGAAATTTTACTTCATTCAAGTCACCTTGAAGCCAAAGATAACTCTATCTTCCTAAAAATCATCCCAAAAGAGACAAATCCTAATAATTTTCAAGATTCAAGCAATCTATTTATGCAGGTCTTCTGTATAATCTTTTCAAAATCATTGTCTAAAAGAATCAAAGATCATTCTACCAAAAATTATATAAAAAAACCAAGAATGTTTTGTAGGAAAATGTCAAATAATCAATAACATTATCTTAGTGCAAGAGGAAATACACTCAAGCAAATCCCAGGGGTAGAAAGGAACGATTATCAAAATAGATATGACCAATGACTTTGTATGGGTTTCCCATAATTTTTTGAAGGATTTAATGCATAAATTTGGATTTTAACAAATATTAATCAACTGAATTTCTACATGTGTCAACAACCCTTGGGTAGCGCCCATCATAAATGGTATGCCATCATCATTTTTTCAAGCAAAAAGAGGGTTGTGGCAAGGCTACCCTCTTTTGTCTCTCCTTTATATCAATTTTGTTAATTCTTTAAGTAGGAAACATAAGAATGAAAGAAGGGCAAGAAATATTCCAATAATTTAAATGGTTTGAGGAATTAAGAAAATAAATCATCCACAATTTGTATATGATACACTTATGCGAGGAAGGGACTCAACCATTATTGCCTCTAGGTTCAAAATGATTATAGACTAGTTCACAAAAGTCTTAGGTGGCCCTATCAATTGTGTTAAGAGCTAAATTTATGCATGGAATAAAAATATTATAATACTTGTTTCCATTGCTAGAATTGTCAAGTTTCCCTTCTAGGAAAACTGGTGTACTTTAAAATAATTGTGAGTTCCTCTCTAACCTGATACCTAAATAGTATCTTATTGGCGACACATCATCCACCAAATAATATCAAAATCTAGCTATTTGGGTGGTCGATGGGTCAACTGAGTAGGTCACTTGGTTCTCCTAAATTCACTTCTCTTGTTTTACCCAATCTATCAATTATCTTATTTCTTTTCTTCAGTTGGGTTCAAGTAGTCCATTTCCAAAGAACTTAGAATAATTCTTTGGGAGTGTGTAAGAAAAACCATAAGTATTCCATTTAATTAATTGGAACATGGTTAATACCCCTAAATCTCATGGAGTCATGTGAAATAAAGATCCATTTATAGTGAGCTATGTACTAGGAGAAAATCTTAGATGGAGAGAGAGAGAGAGAGAGAGAGAGAGTTCTTCCTGAATACGAAATTTGGAATATATATATTATAATATGAGAGAGAGAAGAGATGTTCTCGATCGAAATTTGGAAGAGAGAGAGTTCTTTCGAATACGAATTTGGATATAGAGAGGAGATAGATTCTTCCTAATGAATTTTGAAGAGAGAGAGAGAGAGGAGAAGAGAGAGAGATAGAGAAGATTGAGATTCTTTTTTGAATACGAAATTTGAATATATATATTATATATATATATATATATATGTTTAATATATATATCGAGAGATCGAGAGAGAGAGAGATTTATCATGTGGGAATTCTTACAAAAAAGAAATTAAGAAAAGAGGCATCCAAGGTCCTTTTAGGTGCACCCTATGCCTTCTTTTGGGAGAATCCTTCAACCATGTTTTCATAGAATGTTATTTTTCTAGAAAGGTATGGTAGTTTTTGTTTATAGGGGTTCTTCTACAAATTAATTTTACGAACATATCTAACTATATTTTTGGAAAGTAGATTAAAAATTAGTATGGATAATTCTATAACAAGTTCATCTTTAGAAAAGTCTAGGCTACATTTCAAAAATTTGTTTTTTGGAAAATTTGGCTTGCTAGAAATTGCTTCATTTTCCAAGGAAAATATCTAGATCACTTCAACTTGTATAGACTTAATTTATCAACTCCTCAAGGATATATGACTAGTCTGACACACCTGTCCATTTAGGAAAATGGGATTATACTAGAATAAGATACCTCCGTTAAAAGGTATGCCTTTCCCGACAAAGCAAGTGTTTTGTCTGCAAATTGAAGGGTAACCTGAAGGTATGCCTTTCTCGATAAAGCAAGTGTTTTGTCTGCAAATTGAAGGGTAACCTGGAAACTCTACTTCGTTATACCTGGGGCCATGCAAACCTTTTTGCATGCAAGTGAAAAGCGAGCAACGTAATGCTAACTCCATACTTTCTGCTAACTTCAACTGCTTAGGTTAAGTGATTTGTCGGATCGACCGTTCGCCTTTGCAGGGGCTAAATGGCACCGGAAAAGTAAAGGAAGAGTTTTCCTACCTAAACCTGGTAGTTAATTAACCCCTAGGATAGTAGTTAGTCATTCCTAGCTTACATGCAAAAGGCAGCGGGGCAAAGTTCAAGCTCGTTAAAAATTAAACCTAAGGAATGAGCAGATGTTCCACTAGAGTTTAAGCTCATTAAAAAATGAACCCACCTTCGGTAAACAACCATTGCGAACTCATTATCATCAACTTTTAAGCCTTGGTCATGTTGTTAGCATCACCTCCACTCTGTTTTTAGCCGATCATATGCCTCCATTTGATTGTTTACCCCTTTTGAGGAACAACTGCGATGAGTGATTATGTTAGCCATCTTCTTTACACTGCCATGATTGGAAAGTTCCAAACCTTACCTGGAACTAGCTGCTACTTGAAAATATCACTCGTTCCTCAAAAACTAGTCTCCTTTAAGCTCTTTTCATTTGACTCGTAAAATATGAAAAGATTGCTGAGCAATTGGCCTCCCCAGCTCGTTAAAACGATCGGAAGTGTTATCCCTCCTCTAGATTTTAATATTTTTGGACCGGAGGGATCATTACACAAAAAGATCAAGTGCTTGTCTTGTTCAGCTCGTTAAAACTATCAAAAATTCATCCCTTTTGTATTGTTTTATACTTTTTCAGACATAAGGGATTATATGATGAAAAATGATTACTAGAGTTTCCTTTCTGTCCCTTTTCTGACTCTCTAAAATTGAAAAAGGACTGAGTTATCTTTGTCGTTAAACTCGTTAAAACCAATAGCGACAAACTTGTCGATGCAGACACGAACGAGTTTCACTGTCGCTAGGCTCGTTAAAACATAGCGACGGGTTTGCCTGAAGGGAAAATTATAGAACAAGCATATGTTATCCTCCTCAAGCTTGACAAAAATAAAGAGGTACTAGTCAACAATGACTGGGGAAAATTAGGAAGAAAACTTGAAGAAACTCTATTGGTAGCAAGTCGCTCTTGAACATGACACTTTCACTCCATCACCATGATTAAGTCGGGTTGGGTTATTCCATTCACCGATCATATTACCATTGGTCCATCGTACCATCCATTTTTTGGGGTTAACACTACCAATCCATTTCAGTGTCGCCGATATGTTCAAGAGAAGTCACTCAGAGAATTCGCCAACCCAGTTTGTGTCTCATATGCTGCAATACATTCACGCTTCATTCTTTCATGACCGCCACCCTGAACCCTGTATCATCAGATCGTTTTCACCTCCACAAAATCATTTGCTCCATTCTGTGTCGTAGATGTGGGATTCATTAATGCCCTCCTATGACGGGTCACTTCTTGTCGACATCAGATCATTATCCAAGAAGTCAATCTAGGAACAACCCTTTTAGTACTTTAAAGCTTGCATGCTTCAATGGCAAGTTTCTCACTTCCGGCAACAGGTTTACATCAATGGCCTTCGACCGAAAGATTTTGCGTGGTGTTCGACGCGAAGTCCCATTTTCACACCACGTGAATTGTATTGTCATACCTTGAAGGTCATCATCATTATCGGTGATTCCTCTCACGCCTGTTAACAACTTACATCATTGGCTGGTAATTAGGCGATGTATTTCCATGTTCGACTCTAGAACATCTTTTCACATGGATCAACTTGTACTTCGGGCGAAGATTGAACGAGTTTGAAGACCCCGGATCTAGTTTCATCCATTCGGGCTGTGATATATTCAAGAAAATAAAGACATCAAATGTACACCATTTCCGCACAGATAATCATCGAAACCAAAGGATGATGGCTCTACCAGAATCATCAGTTTGCCACGTAGATGGTTGTCTGTCTTATGTACATGAGAATGAATTTATAAAGATGAGCATGGGAATGCCCGCCTCAGCTAGATCATGAAAATATTATGAAGATAATGTATTGTATTGTATCTTATTACAGGTCACCTTCCAATTTGAAATACCTTAGATCCTCATGATAAAGCATTTCATTTAACATCAAAAAGATTTACGACCTCATGCTTTAGGGGGCAACTGTTATAAACATATTTAGGCACTGCAACCCCAATCACAAATGTCCATAAACCAAGGGCTTTTTAGTCCCTAAAAGTGTTGTTTCACACCCTAAAGGAACAAGGTCAGCTGATTACATCATCTCCCAGAAGTTCTCCATGGAAAATTGCTTAGAACTGGTCAAAACTAGACCATACAGACTGCTCAGTGCTAAGGGTGCAATGCATCTCACCTGCCACATGCAAAAAGTGTGATGCATATTAAAAAGCTCTTCTGTAGGGTGTGATGGATGAGAGTAGACAAATGGCAGAGACAGTTTGCAAGGTGGATGATCATGGAATCTTCCAGAAACTTCTCCTGTGACACTTGCCTCTCTGAATTCGCCCAGGGATGAGTAACAGATCATGAATCTCCAAGTGGAACCAAGAACTATCAGAGAGGACACTAATCAAAATCCCAGAAGCTGACTCACCCCCCTGCAAACATCTATATATGGATCCCTCATCCCAAAGATCCAGGGGGCTTGAATCTTGTATTTTGTAAGGAAGTGTTGTGAGTTTCTTTGTGGAACATCATAGTGTTGGGTGATCTAAGATTTTCATGAGGTGAAGAAGGGCTTTCATGCTAGGAGGATGACATTGGATCAGATAAATGGGTTGTAATCCTCTCTTCTACTCTTTCTATCAATAAAGCTATTTGAGTTTTCCTCCACATTCTTGTATGTTTGAGTTGATATATGCATTTGTGTGGTCAATATATATCTGGTCCTCTATTGTTTATGATTGTAGATCTCTGTGCTTTGATGGTATCATGCTGCTTTGACTTTACAAGTGCTCTTTGAAGTGGGGCAAGCAAGGGAGGAGCGGCAAAGATCTGTCAGAGGGGAGAGGAAACAAGCAAGGAGCCAAGCAAAAGACTGAGGTTGGTACTCTCTACTTCTCTCTCATCTACTTCTCATAAAGGAAAACGCAAGTAACTTTAGTTTGTTTGTTTCTAAGATAACTACCCATCTTAGTGGGACTAGCAGCTCTAAATGGACACTATATTTCCCAATAACAGCGATGCAAGGACCTTAATAAAAGAAGACTTGTATTAACAATAACTAAAAAACATTGTTGAAAGTTTGGGCTTGTTGAATGGGGTTGGTAGATTAATATTCATTATATGTATTTGTATATTTGACTGTGTCCATAAAGTTTTCATTGCTTCAATATTTGTTGCATGTGTTAATTATATTTGATTTTAATTTGTGCTTATAAAGTCAAGGCCTCCTAAGAGCAAGCTTGGGAATGTGCCAAGTAGTTGTAAAAATCTTGTTGTGCATGCTAAGGAACAATATGGAGTGAATATTGGAGATCAAGTTAGTCTTATGGAAGAAGATGACACTAATAATACAATTGATAATGATGGTGTAAATAAATTGATGCAGGACACCTTCAGTCCAATGGATGACAATTTTGAGGATATTCATGATGTACCTTTGATTGAGTCGTCATAATAACCCCTTTATGAAGGCTCGAGGACAAATATTTTCTTTGTTATATTGTTGTTGGTGAACATGAAGGTATTGAATGGTTTATAAAACACTTGCCTCGTACAAATCCTAAGGCATGTGATATAAATCGTCACGTGTACATAAAGGTCTATTTTTTTCCTTTTTTAGTGTTGACATATGTCTAAATTAAGAGCGCATTATTTAAGATTAATATTTTTTACCTTAACTAGTTATTTTTTTATGTTGTAGATTGTTAGGTAATTTTCTCTGTCCATGTCAAATAATTTACCTTGCACATATCAACAATTATCTACTATTATGAAAGAGATTGGAATGGATTATTTGGCTATGCATGTCCTAATGATCATATTATATAGACAATATGCATTGGAAATGAAATGCCCACAATGTCAAATCAATAGATATCGAATTGATCAAGTAACTAAAATGTGCCTTATAAGGTTCTTTGTCATATTCCATAATTCCTCAAATACAAGGATTGTTCATGTGCTAAAGCATGGCATATTTTATCGATTTCCATACATTGAATAAAAGTGAAAATGGTGCTTTTTGAATGCCTATGGAGGGTTTTGCATTTAGGAAAATTGAAGAAAGAAGGCTGTTTTTTAAACAAGAACCTCATAACGTTATTTTTTCATTAGCAGTTGATAGTGTCAATCCATTTGGAAAGCTCGGGTCCATTTACTTAGTGTGGCCTATCTTTTTGGTAAACATTAACCTTCTTAGTTGGACATTAATAAAGAAGGGACACACATTGTCAGTGGTGATTATTTCAGGTATTTGTTTATAATAATTTTTTGAATGTACACAACAATATTCAATTTGTCTTATTGATTACATAATTTCTTATAATATGTGTACATTATGTTTATTTTGAATCAATTAGGTAAATACCAAGTTAAAGATATGAATCTATATATTGAGCCTCTTATCAACAAGCTTATAAAGCCTCACTATGTATGACATATCTAGACCAATAAGGCAAAAGCAATTTCAATTCTATGGAATACTTGCATGGACAATTCATGAAACCTTGAGGAGAACACATTTTTGTGGTATGTAATGTACTATTACATGTTAATAGTATATAATTTTATAAAAATATCGTGCATGTTTTTTAAATAATTCTTGGATATATAATTAATATCATGCATGTTTTTTAAATAATTCCTTGATATATAATTAATATCATGCATGCTTTTAAAATAATTCCTTGACATGTAATTAATATCATGCATGATTTTTAAATAATTCCTTGGCATATAATCTAGTTTTTATAGACGACTCTAGTTGTCAAGGTTTAAATTTATTATTTCAAGTAGTTTTTTTCCAGGTCTACTTCTACGCAAATTATGGCATATGAAACATGCCTTATTTAAGCTTAGATTTGTCAATGAAATTCCCTAATGTATTGCATATAGCCCTTAGGGAGTCATCATTCCAACAATGTAAATGTATATTAGGAAACCTTACCTAAAATGGAACTACTTAAGACATGTCAAACCTTAAGGTTAAAATCTAGAGTCCATTTATCTAAATACATACCACTTGTCATTGTAAAGTATGACCCATTCCTAAAGGTGAGATATTTACCTTTTCATAACTCAAAGAAAAAAGAATAGAAACCCTAACTACATAAGTAGTAGTAGAACTTACCCTTGATTAAAGCCATCCAATTTTTTTGAATCCAAATATCCATAGTTTCCAAAGAAGGCCAGATACCAATAAATTGTCTAATGAGACCCTTTTTAGCTATAGCTAGAGTCTTATGATAAAGAACATAACTTGGGAGTTTGATTTGGGGATTTGGTTAGCCTTTTTTACAAAACACGACAACGATGACTTCAACCTCGAATTTCCACAAGAATCTATCAAAGCCTTAAAGGCAACCGCCTTAATAAAAGGAGGGGAGTGAGAGTGGGATGGTCCCCTCCTAGATCCATCTTCAAGAGGGATAGGAAGTTATTGAGTATCAAATGGTACACGTATGGTTAGAATAGCAACAAATCTAAGAATATAAATTATAATATTTTTAATATTAATCACACTAGTCATAGTAATAACACTATATATATAATATATATATATATATAATATATATATATATATGGAAATACATAAATTGTCTTTTAGTTATACCAAAAGGTCTGCCACTTAGAAACCTAGGACTCCCCCTAGCATGATTATCTAGATAGTAATTGTTTTTACGACTTGTCATCTAGACTTATATTTGTCAAAATCTAAAATATTAAAAGCTACAACCTGATAACTAGACATTATCCTACGAAAGGTAAAGGAAGACCAAATCAGATAACAAAGGTTGAAGGACTTTCCTTATAACCACCTCCCTTCCACCCCCTTAAGGATTCTCGGGCTTAGGAAAGTGTTACTTGTTGTTTAACCCAATGTCTAAGGCTTTCTATGAAGATGGGGTTAGTAAGAACCCTCATTTTTGCAAGTATGTATAATTAACTTATGATATAACCGTTGTGTTCAACTCGTCAAGATATTTTCAGTGACACCAATTTTACCTTGATCCGAGAATTGGATCAAAAGTTACACTCAATTATATTTTTGGCCTATTCAAAGAGGCCATGATAACATGCTATCCACATGGACTCCACAAAACTCTGACAAGACATTTCGATAGGTCTCGTCAGTCAGATCCATTTCATGTTGTTGTGAGTTATTATCATCTGCAGTGTCTGACATCAAACAAGGAGAAGCAGGTGATGGGTGGAGAGTGGTGGTAAGGTTTCACAATGCAACCACTTCTCAGTTTGGCTGACCTCCACTAATGCCCTCATATGTCATATATTGTGTAATGACCATTGTTGAAAGCAATTAGCAATGGGCAACGTTCTGACACTCCAAATTCCACTTGAACCCCATTTTTGGACCTTTCCTTCGCTATTAACTAGCATTAAGCTAGGTGTATTGACTGTAGCTTATTCCTTAAATTTACCCACTACAGTCGATGGTTGGTGCATGTTCATACGGCACAGTTCTGCTAGGGTGTGGTTCCAAAACGCTTGCTTAGTGTCGTCCCACTAACATAGAAATGAAGTTAAGCTCTCCCATTGCTTATCGGTCCCGACAACAGAAGTATATATGACTAAAATAGCTTAAAATGGGTTTATAAAGTAGAAAGGTGATCGCTCCATGCCTAGCCTCTTGAGGCCTTAAGGTGAGTTATGGTCCAAGGGCCTGCTAGCCGGATTCTCAGTTTTTGTTAACATGATAACCAACGTAGCGACTAGTTAAGCTAGGTATAATCATGAGTTTGGAAATAAATTGATTGAACATAAACACATAGTTTCCCATTCACCATGTACATAATAATGAATAGCATGTTCCAATCATACCTTACAATTCATGAGCATACAAGTTATCATTCAAATCATGACCATAACAGTGAGCCCCATAACTCGCGCATTCATTTACATTTACAAACACACAAGATCTTTCACCATTCACAACATAACAATAATCATCATAGTCCATAAGACAATATACATAAGTAGTTTAGACTTATATGTGTGTTTAAGTATGGTTAGAAACTGAAGGAGGGACTTCAACTCTCCACCCACTCATAGCTCAACCACATTGCAATTTTTCTTGCAACTAACAACCCCCGAGCCAAATCCAAAGTCTAAGGGTATGCGTATTCAGGGAAATTCACACCCAAGGCTTAATCACATAACCGAGAGAAGGAATTCACTATCTAGGTGGTTTAACAACCACTCTTCAATAGTAAGCACCATAATGACACACTTGTTATCTACGTTAAAACATAAAGCTTCACCCAAGATAAAATGGATTACGTCTCAGTTTCGGGAGGTGAAATCAATTGTTTTTGGTGGTTTATCATATGCTTATTCATGACAAGCATCACAAGGGTTTGCATCCCACTATCCAAGTTGTTTATTAGGCTCACAACAAGCACAACAATGACACAAGTTACCTTGTCCTGGTGGTTTATGAGTTAGGAAATAAGCACTAGGTGGTTTATTAGCCTTATAGAAGGCACCACAATTATCCAATTCCTCCATCGAGCTCCCCATTAATACTCTAGGCTTAAACACATGATCATCTAGTGGTCTCCATACAAGAGATGTAGGGAATATTACCCTCGAATTCTGAACATTGGCTCTTAGATAATCCAGTTATGTTCAATCGCTTCATTAGTGTGGGTGCTTCCTTTGTTTTCTCTAAAAGGTTGCTTCTTCTACTTTTGTGTATTTTCCACTACCTTTCTTCTTTGCTTCAGTTCGTCATCCACTCTCGATCTCTCAGATAATATTTCTCTCCAACTCTCTATTTGCAAACATAACCCCCTCTTCCTTTGCAGCTCCAACATTTTTGGCTCACAAATTATGTTCTCTCTACCACATTCCAAGAGGAAAGGGATAATATGACATTGTCCTTCACCTAGGTTTCCCACTCGACAACTTCATTGCATGTTAACATAGGCCAATCCATGTTCAGACGATAATCATGGTAATTAAAGGAGGTTGGTATGGGCCTACTCTTGGCACAACATAGGAAAACTATAAAACCACATAACAGGCCCTCAATAAGCACACAACAGCCTTCCATAAGCCTTCCCCTTAGATCTTTGGATCTATATGTCCCTCCCTTCATCCAGTCATCAATTTATTTTCACATAGATTTACATATGTTTATAATTCACACAGTTATATTTACATACATGTGGTGTTATGTAAAAGGGTTGTTATATACCCAACCCCCTTAAAGGAACATCATCCTCAATGTTAAGTAAACATAACACAAAAATTAACCACTGAGCTTTGTATTTACAACTCTTACATTTATTTACATAGTAAATAAATATGGGTAACATACCCTCATTTTATTTTCCATTTCCCAATTTGCTTCATATAGTCCAAATTGCTTCCATTACACATTTCCCTACTCTATTACTCGATTTTGGAGCACATTCTACCTCTAGTCCAAGGTGCATAGTGGTTATGGTTGGAAATCTCCCTTAAGTTCCACTTGTATCACAAACCAATCAACAACATGACTAGTATCACATACATACTTATTAACAAAATAGATATGAAAAACATCATGTGCTTTCATTGTGGGTTGTAAGGCCAATCTATAAGCCATTGGCCCCTCTCTTTCAAAAATTTGGAAGGGTACACAAAATCTAGGTGCCAATTTGGCACAAGACCCCACTCTCAGTGAGCTCTTCCTTAGTTTGATGTAGAGGTACATGTGCTCTTCCACTTGAAATTCCTTATGCATTCTCTACCAATATGCATAACTCTTTTTCCTATCACATGTTGCCTTCAACTTCTGCTTGACATGGAGAAATTTCTGCTCCATTTCCTTCAACATGTCCGGCCTAAGGACCACCTTGTTCACTAGGTCATCCCAACGAATAGGAGTGTTACATTTTCTGCCATACAAAGACTCCAAAGGGCTCATCTTTACTGCCTCTTGGTACACATTTTGGTAGACAAATTCAACTAGTGGCAAGAATTATTCCCACCTTTTTGGTTGATGCATGACATATGTCCTCAACATGTCCTCTAATATTTTGTTCACTCTTTCATTTTTTCCATTAATATGAGGGTGATACATTGCAATAAAATCTAGATGGGTTCCAAAACCAACAAACAATGCCTTCCAACAATTGGAAGTAAACTTGGCATCATGATATGATCTTCTTAAGTATGCCATGCAATCTGAATATTTCCTTCATGAAAATTTGTTATGTAAATAGCTTTGTGGGTGGACTTGAAAGCTATAAAGTGAGTTGCCTTACTCAACTTATCCACTACTACCATAATGGCATTATACTTCTTGGATGTTTTTGGCAATCATGTGATGAAGTCCATATATACGAATTCCCACTTCCATTCAAGAATGGGGATTGGTTGTAGCAAATCCGTTGGGTTTCTACATTCCACTTTAAATTGTTGACATTCCAAGCACCTGGAAATGTATTCAACAACTTCCCTTTTCATACTTGATCAATAATATATTTTCTTCATGGTTGTTATCATTTTCTAATAACCAAGATCACTTGAATAAGGTATTTTGTGAAATGTGTCCAAGATGAGCTTCTTCAAGTCACACATACAAGGTACAAATCACTTGTATTTGAATTTCAACATTCCATGGTTTGCGAGCATATAATTCTTGTGTAATAGCCCCTATGGGTCCTTTTGTAAGCGATATTTCACATGCTAAAAGTGCTCGTCTTGTATCTGTTACCCACCAAAACTGGGTACCCCTAGGAGAGCTTTTCTTCTATTCATTTTCTTCCACCCAACATCTAGCAAACCTTGACAACCACCTTGTAGCTGATGTGATTTTCCTATTTATCTTCACGACATGTATCACTTATATATTTCCTTGCCCATTTGTCAAGAGAACACGTTAGAAGGTGGGAAATTTGACCCAAAAGGTATGTTTTTCATTTTACAATTAGGTGCTTATGCTTGTTTTTCATTTGGGCATGGATTATTGGGTTACTTAGAAGAAGTAATATCTTTGACCATGGTTTCATTCCCTCAACTTAAATGGGAGGTTAATCTTCGATCCTAGTCCTGTGGGATCTCCCTTATTGGTTGATGGCTTTAGCAAGGGCACTACTTGGGAAACCCCGATTTTGGTAGCATGGTCCCATTTTCCCATTCCATATTGATCACTTCCCTTCACATATTATGAGCCCTATTCATTATTTCCCTTCTCTAGGTTCACATGCCCATTGGGTCCACAAGCTCTAGCACACCCCCTTACCTTGTCCACATATCTAGGTCGAGCCTGTAAACATTGCCCCAAAGGTCGATGCAACTAAAAATAAAGCTAAAAGCATAACATGGTCATAGGAAAGAAACAAAAGAAGAAGAAAAATGTAAAATGTAAAAGATGGTTGGGACATTAATAACAACATGTGGGAAAAAGGTAATCATGACCTCTACCACTTATCAATATGGAAATCACCTTGGTTCCTTAGACCTATAGTTCCCTCATCACATCATTAAAGGAACCCATGCACGTCCCAACCCCTAATGGGTGACGAATTGCCCAACCTTTAAGGGGGTGATAACTGCTACACATAATTCATAGCATGCCCTAATTTCCTAGAGCTTTGAGCAATAATACAAATAAAAAAAATTCAAAAGGATAATAAAGAGGGGTGTAAAAACAAAGGTTGGGGTAACTCGTGCAACCATGATTTATCCCTCCTCACATTTGTACACCCAATATGTGGACTTCCTCATTATTGCTACCACTTTTCCCATGGCATTTAGCCTTGAGAAACCTTTATCCCCAAATCCAAGGAAGAATTTATCGAGGAAATGAAGAAGAAATCTGATTTAGAAGTCATGTAGAAGTTGGCTATGCCACCCTCTCTTATGACTCCATGTTTTTCAGTCCTATTATGATAAACAAAACAAAAAAGAGAGAAAAAGATTTAACGGTGAAAATCTGGTCTTGTGCACCTCCAACACCTAGTAGTATTGGAAAACAAGTTTCTAGACAAGATATTAAGTAATGAAAATCTTCCTACTTTGAAAACCTTTTTAAGGCATAGTAGGACATCCTTTCGCTAGAAAACCAGGAAATTGTCTGAAATAGTTTGTTTAAAGAGAGAGAGAGAGAGAGATAATATCTAAATAAAAAAATTATGTTTGGTTATCCATATCTATCTTTTATAAAAGCACCTAATGATATAGATTTTACTTTTTTCTAGGGTAGACTGTGGGATAAGATCAAAGAATGTGGGCATAAAAAAAATTGTAGCCACAACATTATTGTGATTCTGTCGACCACCAAGTGCTTTCTTTCTCAATATTTTGGTTTTTATTTTAAGCAAGGAGTCCAAAGTTACTAGCAAATAACATGTATACCTAAATAATTAATATAAACCCTTAAAATATTTTATCCATATTGAACCCTTCATCCATATTGACCTAAGAGTTTCTTGAAGCGTTCATTTTCCTAACTTTATCTCTTCATTGTAAATTTATCCTGTAAATTCCAAAGAATTATGAGGGCTTTATTTTTATTTCTCTAAGGTTTAAATATGTGATTAAAACCCTTTCTCCACATTACCCAAAACTCATTAATTCCATATCATCATATGCCTTAAAGACTAAAAATATGATTGAAACCCCTCATCTAGTCTATGCATTCATTCGAAAATCATTTTATGACCCCCGACCATTTCCTAACCCATATCCTTTCTCACTATGTATGTTATAAACCTATATACACACTATAGACTACTGGATCAAATATACATTCACGCGGGAAATGTTGAAATTTTGAACCACTCTAGCTATCGAGGGTGGCCCATCATTGTCCAACTTAGAAAACCTCACTTATCACTAATCAAGATGACGACATGCACTGTGTATAGTAGTGGGATCAATTTATTCTCATCATTCTATAGTAGGCATAACCATGCTTCCGCAACCCAAGAGATTTGGAAAGATTTGGTTCAGTGCACAATTCTTCACTAAGTTTTCAGTTACATGAATAACATGTGAGGGTTTTGTGGTCAAGGTTACAAAATGAAGGAACTATGTGGGGTTTTGTAAACCATGTAGAGCCTGAAAGTGTTAACGATTTCCAAATTAAACCTAAAGTTTGGAGAATTTTTACAAAGGCGGGATGGGTCAAGTTCTTGCATCATTTTCAAGGGAATTATACGACCGTCACACTAGAATTTGAAAATATCTTCAATGGGGTAATATCCCTTGTGAGGAAACTCACTATTATAGTGAATGAACAAATGATTGCAACAATAACATGACTTTCCCAAAAAGGGGAAAACTAGTTGAAGAATTTCAAAATCGATCGGGAATGTTGGACGCCATTTCTACAAGAGCCATCTCCCCTTTCAGACTTGAGAAAAGGCATACACAGGGAAGCTTTGTTTCCACTCTGGAAAGATGTTGTTTATATTGTTTATAAATTTGTAACATGTGAGGGAAGGTTTAGTTTGGTCTACCATTACCACACTAGAATTCTGATACATCTTGCAGGGCATAAGTTACTTAACATGCCTTATTTTCTGTTAAAAAATTTGATGAAAATATATGTTATGATTTGTAAGAAAAAAGACCCTTAACATGGATTATATCACCAGGGATTAATCAAGATGTTGATCGTCATGGAGCTACACAAGCTTGAAATTTTGCGGGACATTTTTGTGCATGGTAGTAGAAGGAAATCATGAGCAAGGGTTCTAATTTCGGGAGGAGAAAAATTGGGGATTCCCTCAACAACGGAATGTAGATATCCCACTAGGGCTTCCACAACTCAACAGTCCCATAGAGATAAAGCCCTAAATCATGATTCCAGAGCCTCAAGTTCAGAGGGAGACAATAGCATCTCAGGAGATGGACTCTAACACTATTACTAAGTAATCCTGTAACTTCAGACACAAAGAAGATGTCATAGTCGGTGATCATGTTTAAAGCATCATGGAGGAGATACCAACAGTTTTTTAGATTGGCACCGACAGTGACAAGTCATAAAATCTTAAGCACAAGAAAGGTAAGGCCATAAGCCCTAGGCCCTTTCATTTCTACAGTCCTAATTATCAAAGCCTACTTAGGGACAATAAAAATCTAATTTTGAAAAATGAAATGCTTCGAGCCAAATTAAAAAAGCACAAGCCTAAGTTGAACAATTTAAAACCCCTACTCCAAGCAATAAAATAGGAGGAGGATTATGCCATTAAAGCTCATACCTTTTCCAAAGGATACACCAAAGAAGCACAACAGATTATTAATGTCATCTTGGATGACATATTGACTAATGCCTATTCCTTTCTGCAACTTAAACCCGGTATGCCACAATGGAAACAAAGTATGACTTATTTGATTTAGGAATTATTAATAAGGAAAATCATAGGCAGGTAATTGAAAAGCTCAAGCAACGCTGGTTTTCAGTGTATCTCACTCAGAAGAAAAGTGGAAAGGCTAGATCACTAAATGGAAAGACCTATACTAGAAGGAGCAAAAATTGAAGAAAAAAAAACAGGTGAAATAGGAACAAAAATTTATGCTTGTCGAGTTCCTTCTAAAGTCTATCCCATCTTCCTGCATGACCTTTGGGTATCCTTTATATTAAGGTAAATCAGAGATAATCAACCCTATGAGATAAACTAACCAAACACTTTATTATAGGTCTATCATAATTCAGATGCAACATATCAAAATTTTTGTGTGAACTTTACTTGTTCAATTTTGTTTTACAAGATAATTCTTGTTGGAACCCCAATCCCTTTGTTGTGGATGTCCAACTCTGGGCATTAATGTCTTATATGTCTAATTTGGTTAAGTGGAAACAAGCCTCATATTTCTATGGAAAAACAGATATGGGAGCCCGCTTAATGGTACAGGAGGAATACCCCTTCCCTAGATTGGTGGTTAATTATCTAACACGATTAAGAGAGGAACTTGGGAATTCTACCACTATTAGGCATAATCAACACTATGTCATCACCAAGTATCATGAAATGGTGCAAATTTAATATTTAGAAGCCCTTATAGTGGCCTGAGATATTTGGGAAGGTTTACCAGCTTTTCTTTGGGAAGACATCCTATAGGCTATCCATATTTCAGTTTAGCCCTTAATCGAGCCTCATTTTATACCTATTCAGTACTTAAGAATGTATCAAGATGAGTAGGACTTTAGTTCCATTTCCCTCTCCTTTGGTGTTCAACCTAGTTTTACAAATCTTCTAATCATTGGGATGAAGAAGAGGAACGATCTAACTCGGAAACTATGGATAAAAATATGGGATACTAAAACTCAAGGACTTTGGTCACCCAGCCTACAACTGGGGTGACATTCATGCCGACATTCTTGAGACATAATGAGGTTGCATGAGGACATGCAACAAGATAGGTTGGGGGGAGATGATGGTTTCCCCATACGAAAACATTTTCTTCACCAAATAACCATTTTTGCCTAGATGTCTTACCATCATTTTGCCCTTGACCATGCCTAATTTTATCATTTATTATTACAAGTATATGTGTGTTTATTTGTTTTAGTACCTTGTCTCTTTTTTGTGAAATTAAATAACTAGAGGATTTATTTGAAGAAATACATTGGTGTGTTTGGCTAAAAGGAAATGCAAGACCTTATAACTTGCATTATGGCTTATATATATTATATATATATATAATATCACACACACACACACACATATATAGTTTGTGTGTGTGTGTGTGTGTGGTTTGCAACAAATAAGGTTCGGGCCACTGATTGAACTTTAAGTGCTTGACCACATGATAGTATTTGGCTTCATATGGTAATATCTATGTTCTTTTTGCGTGCTTCGATTTTGACCGAGTCTACAAGTCGTTCATAGATACAGTCATATACCAGGTGGATGTGATTTGAGATGCCAAAAGGCATGATCGCAATTCGAAATGGATAAAGGCAAGATGCTTTTGGGTCTCTGAGGATTCTAGTGTACTACCTTGGCTAATTGAGCATGTGAAGACCCCATGTACATCATTGATCATATTTTTAGAATTTTGTGTTCAAGAATGAATGAGGTATCTATTGAAAATAGCAACAAGAAATGATAAAAATAGAATCCAGAAATTCCAATTTAATTTGTCCTTGAATTAAACTGAGAATTAAAATAGAATTCTATTCTCATAGCAACTTGTAATAGTTAACTAGAGTGAGTTGTCTTAGTTAACTTAGGAATTTCGAGTTGGAAGTTTTTCTAAAGTCATGTATATGTTCTCCCTATATTATAGGGGTCCAGGATGAGTTAAGTATGAGTGATAATTAGTTAACTCGGTTTATTGAGTTAAGTTCAGTTCAATTAGTTCCAAACAATTTGAGGAACTAATAGTGAGTTAACAGTCAATGGATGCATTAGTGCACTCAACTAGTGCTACTCCAGTTAACTGAAGATTCCCTCATCAGAAACTCATGCATGTCGATTCTGAGAAAGACCCAGTTGGGACTAGAGTGCAAGGACAGTGTACCATTTGTTGTATAATTTTCTGAGTTGTACAAATGGTGCATGCAATCAGGAATTGAACCTAGAAGGGATTGTGCAATTATGGATGAGGAATTTCCATTTAAATATGGGCTAATTATCTTAGGAATTGTGCAAAGAATTAGAAGCTTGGAGGCTTGGAAATTTGGCTAAGTATTGGCCAAAGGAAGTCATCAGGTGGAGGATAGGATATACTTGTGCAGGTTAAGCTCAAGGTTGAGCAGAGCATATTGTATTAATCCAAATTATTTGACCAAGGGTGCAAGGAAATAGGGACTTTGAGAGCTGCAGAATTGGCTAATTTTTGGCCAAGAGTTTGCTTGTGAGTTGGAGATTGATTTTAATGAGTGTTGGGATTATTCTTGTGAGAACAGGCATTGTATTATCATCTTGGATTTTTGATTAATGCAATACAGATAGTGGGGTTTTGAGTTGTGGCTTTCCCCATATACTTATTGTGTTATGTGCCATTGATGTTCGTCCTCTTATCAATTATTATTTTGCTCGATATTTATGTGCTTCCATTGTAAAGAGTAGAAGTAGATTCTTGTCTCTTGTTTTAGTAGATTACATGAGCTTGTGAATCCACTGGATTTTCTACATGGTATCGGAGTTGAGAACAATATACTCTAGGAGATTTCGAAGTTTTGAGTTTTGGAAAAAAATAAAAAATAAATAAAATAATAAATAAATAAAATTAAAAATCAAAAAATAAATAAAATAAAATATAATAATAATAATAATAATCAGATTTGGATTCTTTGCGAAAAATACCCAAATTCAAAAAACAAATTGGCCGAATCGGAGTTCAGATGAGGGAGATATCATTGATTTAAAATCAGCTATTTTTCTAGAAAATTTCGTGATGGCGGGACATATGAAACAAATTGGTGTGCTAGCCAAGAACTTGTATGCTCTTGAGGTTCAAGATGCATGAAAGCCTTGAGGAGCAAGGCAAAGGTAAGAGACTTGGTGGTTGAGAGGGAGAGTAAATTACCTCTCAACATGCAGCCCTAGAAGAAGCCTTTGAAGTAGCTTCAGGAAGTTGTGGAGCAGCCACAACTAGAGAAGTTGAGAGGAGACTGAGTGGAGAGATCCACTCAAGCAGAGAAGAAGCAGTCTCAGACAATTGTGGAGCAGCCACAATTAGAGAAGTTGAGAGGAGACTGAGTGGAGGCATCCAATCATGAAGAGACCTCCAGTAGGGGGGAATTTCGAGCCAAGTTGGCACGGGGATCCCATGCAGCCATACCACCAGGTGTGATGTGGGGCGATTTGAAGTGATAGTCCCAAGAGGGATAAAATTGGGCAAAGTCCATTGAGTGGTTTTATATCATGGATCGTACCTTGCTACGGGAGCCTAAAGTACATAGTAGTGGGAGGAATCAGTGGGATTGATGCAGTCAGAGATCAGAGTGACAGAGGCTAGAGCAATCAGATAATGAAGAGCATAGAGACATTTGACAACAGTGCAGAAAGGAAGAGTCAATAGAAGCAGAGAGTTTTCAGTCGACAGAGGCAATAGTTGTTAGAGACTTTGATGACAGAGGCATCATTCTGAACTAGGTTGAATGTTTTTTTTTTGGTTTCTGGAGTTGTTGCAGCAACAACACTAGAGAGAAGTGTTGCATGCAGAACATTCCAAAGGTTCAGGATCAGGATCGATTTGAATTCATTTCTTGTTGAGAAGGAGTGTTGAAAATAGCAACAAGAAATGATAAAAATAGAATCCAGAAATTCCAATTTAATTTGTCCTTGAATTAAACTGAGAATTAAAATCGAATTCTATTCTCATAGAAACTTGTAATAGTTAACTAGAGTGAGTTGACTTAGTTAACTGAGGAATTTCGAGTTGGAAGTATTTTTGAAGTCATGTATATGTTCTCTCTATGTTATAGGGGTCCATGATGAGTTAAGTATGAGTGGTAATTAGTTAACTCATTTTATTGAGTTAAGTCCAATTAAATTAGTTCCAAATAGTTTGAGGAACTAATAGTGAGTTAACAGTTAGTTGATGCATTAGCATACTCAACTAGTGTTGCTCCAGTTAACTGAAGATTCCCTCATCAGAAACTCATGCATGTCGATTCTAAGAAAGACCTAGTTCAGACTAGAGTATAGGGACAATGTACTATTTGTTGTATAATTTTCTGATTTGTACAGATGGTGCATGCAATTAGGAACTAAACCAAGAAGGGATTGTGCAGTTATGGATGAGGAATTTCCCTTTAAATATGGGCTAATTCTCTCATGAATTGTGCAAAGAATTAGAAGCTTGGAGGCTTGGAAATTTGGCTAAGTATTGGCCAAAGGGAGTCATCAGGCAGAGGATAGGAAATACTTGTGTAGGTTAAGCTCAAGGTTGAGCAGAGCATATTATATTTATCCAAATTCTTTTATCAAGGGCGCAAGGAAATAGGGACTTGGAGAGGTGTAAAATTGGCTAATTGTTGGCCAAGATTTTGCTTGTGAGTTGGAGATTGATTTTACTGAGTGCTGGGATTGTTCTTGTGAGAACAAGCATTGTATTATCATCTTGGATTTATGATTAATGCAATACATATAGTGGGGTTTTGAGTTGTGGCTTTCCCCAGATACTTATTGTGTTATGTGATATTGATGTTCTTCCTCTTGTCGATTATTGTTTTGCTCAACCTTTATGTGCTTCCACTGTAAAGAGTAGAAGTAGATTCTTGTCTCTTATTTTAGTAGATTACATGAGCTTGTGAATCTACAAGATTTTCCATAGTATCTCTGAGATTTTGATTAGTAGTGAACATTTTGGGTTGTTATGACCAAGGTATTGAATGCAGTGGTAGTCGAGATGTCGGTTCTTGGAATCTTACAGGATCATAGGGACAATTTGATCAAGTTGAATGAGTTCAATTACAAAGGCTTACAAGACTGTGAAATGAACTATATCAATTAAAAGACAAGAACATCATAGTTGTGTATTCCATATCCATAACTAATTTCTATTTTCATTTTAAATCAGTTCACTCGACGAACCGAACCTATGTGTGTGTCTAATTTAAGACTTTTTAAACTCTTATATAAGGTGTGAGCACTCAGAGCACAAACAATGATGTTATTTTGATTTTTGTGCTTATATAATATATCGGACTGTTGTTTATGTAATCAATGGGAGTTTGCAACTTTTGCTTCATGCTCTTGTAACACCCTCCTCCCACATCTACTCAAGTAATCGGCCAGCCAGGGTAAACGTGTGACGAGAAGTTACTATGATATGATTTGAGTCCCTATGTGTCAGTTAAGGAAGTGGAACCAACGGAAACACACCATATAGACCTTCCACATCAGCAACAAAATTTCCAAGAGCCATCCCAACCACTCTGGTAACCAACCCTTGGGTCCCACTAAGTTTTTAGACCACTAAACCCTCGGACACTCCCTTGATATGGAAAAGCATGCGTCCAGGAGGCTTCAGACTCTCCGACAATGTAACACCCCCTCCCACATCTACCCAAGTAACTAGTCAACCAGGGTAACACATGAGATGAGAGGTTACCATGATTGGATTCGAACACCTATGTGACCTTAAGGAAGTGGAATCAACTGAAAAATCACACACAGTCATCCAATATTAGCTTCAACATCCCGAGGAAACATATCAGCCACTCAGACAGTTTGTCCCTGGGTCCCACTGATGTTCTGGACATCTTAGGCCTCAGTCGCTCCCATGCTATAAGCAAGAGAGCGTCTAGAAACCCAAAATCACTCTCACAAGCTTGCCTGCCAACGACCCCAAGATTTAAGCCACTTTTTTAGGCCTAGAGCCCAGGTCACTGCCCAGAATGGAGTGATAACTCAAAATCAATAAAAGTACAAGGAAACAATGATGCAAAAGTAATAAGTTGAACAAGACCTTAATCATACCGCTATTATCCATGTCAAGCATTTTGTCAAACATATCATCAACATGAAACCTACAGGTGTAAATAACATAATTAAGTGTAGGGATCTCATACTTATCTGAGAATTGCTATGAACCAGTGTTCCCTCAAGTCATTTGTTGCATTATCATCTATTAGGCCATAGATATATTACTTATTCATTTACAAGTAAAAACATGTTGAGAGCCATACATAGTTGTTGTCATAAAACATACATACAACCAACGTAATAGGAACAGAAATATCATAAGCATATAAGCCATGAAATCCAAATATACTTTAGTACATTTACACATGAAAATCAAGGGAATGAATTTCTCATTAATGAATGCAATAAACCAACCAGAGATGGGACTACCACATTCCACCTGACCATGGAATGGCTGAGCCAAATCTCTCTTCAGCCATTCACCCCCATGCCATATTCCAAGCATGAATGTGAGACTCAAACCAAAATAACCAACCAGGGCATACCGAGGCTAAACCACCTCACCCTCATCAATAGAAGCCAGGCTTTACCGTAATCCATCCCATATCACTAGGCCAACACAATGAACACATCATAACAGGCTTTATCGTGATCTCCACCCGATCACTAAGCCAAACAATCATGGATGCCGCTAGAATTATCCACCTACACTGGGAGGAATTTTCCTGTCTCCTAGTCTCTCATGCTTTACTGCAATCCAAACCCGGATCACTAGGCCCTAAACCGAGACCCACTCTCCAGGATTTTCCGCATATCCCAAACCCAAGAATACTAGGCCCAACGAAGAGAAACCCACCTCTTGGCTTTACCGTATATCCTACCATTCACTGGCAAGGATTCATAGGCCCGCCGAAGCAACACAATCCTGGATTTACTGCAACCCACAGTCTGGCTCAGGGGTCACTAGGCCAGTGGATTTACGGTGATCCACAGTCTAGTTCAGGGACCACCAGGCCATGTGCTCTATCATTTGGAGATCCACCTCACTCAACTTTGAATCCATCCGACAATATAGCAAAACCAAAACATGAGAACCCCATCACACCATGGCTATGCGGAAATGACTAAGCTAGGCTGAAAACACTGTTACACCTAGAACAACCCAAAAACAGCAAAATAACCACATGTAATACCATGCATGCCAAATTTAGCAAGGAAAATACACATGCAAGTCGATACCTTCAATGAAACCTGTTGTAACTGCTTGATCCTGCCTTTCCCTACTTGACCTTTGCTTCCTCTTGCCTTCTTTTCTTTTCTTTCTCCAATGCCAAAATGCTCCAAGAAAACTCTAAGTGTCCAAGAGTGTGTGGGAGAGAGAGAGAGAATAATGACAGAGCTCCAAAACTCAACTGACAAAAGGTTACCAACTGATCCTCAAAAGCCTTTTGATGAATGAGGCCTCTATTTTCTTCATTTTCCATTATTTTCCTTCATTTTTCCTCCTCACATGCAACCTATGATCTTTTACTTCCTTTTTCTCCTAATTTCCATTATTTTCATAAATAAATGTGCCAAAATGTCATTTTGCCTTTCCAAGGCCTTAGCCATTGTGTTTTCCAATTTCCTTAGCCATAAACAACCAAATGAACACCCCCTAAGATATCTTGCCCAACATTCAGCTTGGAATAAGTGTCCCATCAACTGTGATTATTATTTTTGCCTTTATTAACTTTTATTACATGGAATTTTCACCAGGGTTGTTACAAACAACATGGGTATGCATGCGTCTGGGGACCTTTTTGCTTAGTGTTGTGACTGCGTCTTCAAGATTTGAGCCACTTTTTTAGGCCCAGAGCCCATGTCACTACTCAGAACTAAATGACACTTTTAGAACTGAAATATAACAACATAAAAATGATACACATGCAATTACTTGAACAATGACTTGACTCGACCCCTACTAGCATTGACTGGAATTTCGTCAAACATGTCACAAATATGTAATCTACAGGTTTAAACAATGTATTTGAGCATAGGGGTCTCATACCCATATGAGAATCTCTAAGAAGCATTGATGCCTCAACATGTTAGTTGCATTTTCATCCATTAGGCCATTGATACATTGTTCATTCATTTACAAGTGAAAACATGATGAGAGCCATACACAGCCATTGTCATAATACATGTGCATAAACAACATAATAACAACAGAAATATCAAGGAAACAACAACCATATAATCCACATATAAACCAGTATAATACTTATGAAATAACAAGGATAAATAAGCTCATATTAATGATGCAAAGGCCAACAAGTTGTGGGACTTCCACGAACCACTTGACCGTAGACATGGTCGAGCCAAATATCTCTTCAACCAGTCATCCTCGTGCCATATTCCAAGCATGAATGTGGGATCTCGTAAAACACATCAATCAAAACCATCCAGGGCTTCCAGAGCCAAACCGCCTCAACCCATCAAACAATGGTTCCACCTCATGATCAGACATCACAAAACCATCATCAGATTGGTCTCTATCCAAGTCTTCCACGGATCCAGATTGTTTGTTCCAACCAAGGCTTCCAGGACTAGTAACTCAACCCATAACTGTCGTCGAGCTTCCAGAGCGTTTATCTAACCAGGGCTTCCACGAATAGTAACTCAACCCACCAAGGGCTTCTTGAGCATTTGTCCAACGAAGGATTCCAAGACTAGTAACTCAACCCAAGATGTTACAGGGATTCCAGAGTGTTTGTCCAATGAGGGCTTCTAGGAACTAGTAACTTAACTCAAGCTAAAGGAAACATGAGAACCAACCAGAAAAACAAATAAATGAACCCACAACACCATGGCTATCCAAGGAATGGAAAGGATAGGCAAATCCACTATCAATCCAGGCAATCATCCATGCCAATGATAGATCATGGCCAATAAACCACATGCATATGTCATGCATGCCAAAACTAGTGAGGAAAACATACGTGCAACTCGGTTCCTGCAAGTAAAACTCGTTGTAGTTGCTAATATCGATGTCCTCTTGCACTTTCCTGCTCTTCCTTTGCCTTCTTGCTCCAAAACTCTAAGTATGCCACACTCTCCAAGAGTGCTCCAAGAAACTCTAAGTGTCCAAGAGTATGAGAGTGAAAGAATAGAGATAGAGCTCCAAAACTAAACTGATAAAAGTTGGTGAACTAATCCTCAGAAGCCTTTTTATTCATGAGGCCTCTATTTTATTCAATTTCCATTATTTTCCTTCAATTTCCTCCTCACATGCAACCTCTGACTTTTCACCTTCCTTTTCTCCTAATTTCCATTATTTTCATAAATAAATGTGCCAAAATGCCACTTTTCCTTTCCAAATCCTTTGCCAATTTCCTTATCCATTAATCAATCACTAGTGATCCCCATCACTATGCTTTTTCCCCAACATTCATCTTGGAATACATGTCCCATCAACCATGGTTATTATTTTTCCTTTATTAACTTTTATTACATGGAATTTTCACCAAGACTGTTACAGAACCCTCCCCCTTGGGGGAACACCGTCCTCAGTGTTCAACAACACGTACAACCACAAGATTGTTGTAAAAACACATACTACCCATGGAGCTTTATAACTTAGCTCGATGCAGTATTTACAATGATCATCTTGTTTCTAAGCAAACCAACATGCCAACATAACAAGTGTAACATCATAAATGACATGATACCCATACCACTTATTGGAGCTTTATAGCATAGCTCATGGTGGTATTTACATTCATACACATACGTACATATACCAAACATAACCAAAACATGTACCAAAAACTTATACCAAAACATCCTCTCAACCAATGAATAAGGAAGGATACATAGCCTATTTCTGATCCGTCATCTCCCATGTAGCTTCATCGTGCCGAATGTGTTTCCATTGCACCTTGTCCTGCTCGATTGCTCGGTTCCAAAGCATGAGCATCGTTCTCTGCAAAATGCATTGCAGTTCCAACTGGAACTCTCCTTCTGGCTCCACCTGCAATAGAAACTAGTCAATCGCATGATCAACATCTTTAACATACTTCTTAAGTAATGACACATGGAAAACATCATGGAATTTCATTGTTGGAGGTAGTGCAAGTCGATAGGCTACTGGCCCAATCCTCTCAATAATCTTGAAAGGTCCACAAAACTAGGGTGCCAGCTTGGCACATGATCTAATCTGCAAGGATCTCTTCTTCAATTTGATGCACAAGTACACATGTTCCCCAACCCAGAACTCCTTGAACAACCTATTCTGATCTACATAGCTCTTCTTCCTATGTTGTGTTGCTTTCAAATTCTTCTTGATTACCTGCATTTCCTGCTCCATGTCTACCAACATGTCCAATCCAATCAACACCCTGTTAACCGGATCACTACAACTAATGGGAGTATTACAAATCCGCCCATACAATGCCTCAACATGTCCTCCAATATCATGTTGACCCTCTCTATTTGTCCATCTATTTGCGGATAATACATTGTACAAAAGGCAAACTGTGTGCCCAAACCTACAAATAATTCCTTCCAAAACTTGGAAGTGAAATTTTCTTCTGTATCTGACACAATCTTCTTTGGAACTCCATGCAATTTAACCACATCCCTGATGAAGACCTGTGCTACATCACTCGTTGAGAATGTAGACTTCACCAGAATGAAGTGTGATACCTTTCTCAACTTGTCGACCACTACCATGATGGAATCATGATGTCTCACTGTCCTCGACAAACCTGTGATAAAGTCCATGGAAATAACCTCCCATTTCCACTCTGGAATCGGAATCAACTGTAGCAGCCCACCTGGATGCTTATACTTTGCCTTCACCTACTAACAATCCAAGCACCTAGCTACAAACTTTAGTACATCTCTCTTCAAATTTGGCCAATAGTAACACTTCTTCACTGCCATCAGTGTTTTTTGATATCCTTGTGACCTAGATATGTTTTCGCATGAAACTCCCTCAAGATCACCTTCTTGAGTTCACTATTTTCTAGCACATATATCTTGTCCCTAATCCTAACAAATTTTTCTATCGTTAGAAGATAGTCCACATTGTGTGCACCTACATCTATACCAGTACCCATACTATGTTGCAACCTATGCACGATCTTCATATACCTGTCATCCTGCTGACCTGGCTGCAAGACTCTATCCTGTAAATTTGTCCCATAGGAGCTCATAGTTGCTATGTAATTTACATGTATCCGCCTACTAAGAGAATCTGCCACCATGTTCTCTTTACCTTTGATATACCTGATCTCAAAGGTGAACTCACTGATCATGGCCAACCATCGAGCCTGTCTGCCATTCAGATTCGGTTGGTCAAAGAGATACCGCAACCCACTGTCATCACTCATCAATACAAACCTCTTGTCAAGAAGACAGTGTCTCCACATATTCAATGCATGTATGATCGCTGCTAACTCAAGATCATGTGTTGAGTAGTTTTTCTTGTGCTCATTTAGTTTATGTGACTCATAACATACCATATGTCCATCCTGCATAAGAACTCCACCAAATCCCCTCTTGAAATAATTTATACATACTACAAACTCTTTGTCCATATCTGCAATCTTTAACACTGGTGCATGTGTCAGTAACTGCTTGAGCTACTCAAAACTAGCCGCACACTCATCTGTCCATTCAAACCTCTTACCTTTCCTTTACAATGATGTGATAGGATAAGCAATCTGAGAGAAGTTCCTAATGAACCTCTTGTAATAACCTGCTAACCCCATGAAGGATTTCACCTCATCCACATTCCTGGGAGCTGCCCACTCCATGATAGCTCTTACCTTTTCTAGGTCCACTGTTATGCCATCCATGGAAACCACATGTCCCAAGTAGTGTACCTCAGTCTATAAGAAACTGCACTTACTGAGATTAGCATACAATTGATGCTCTCTCAACAATATCAACACTGATGATAAATTCTCGGCATGCTCTTCTTCATTTTTTTAATATACCAATATATCATTAATGAACTTAATAACAAACTTGTTCAAATACGGATGCAACACACTATTCATCAATCACATAAAGGTAGTTGGAGCATTAGTTAAACTAAATGGAACTACAACAAGCTCATAGATGTCTTCTTCTTTAATGCGTACTTGATGATATTTGGGTCTCAGATGAATCTTCGAGAACACTGCTTCTCCCTTCAACTGATCGAACAAGTCATCAATCCTCGGTAATGGATAGCCTGAGAGTACCATATTTCTTCTTCACAAACATTACCGGTGTGCCCCATGGTGATACACTTGGCCTAATATATCCCTTGTCCAACATTTCCTTCAACTGCATCTTCAACTCTACCAACTCGGTTGTACTCATCCTGTAAGGTGCCTTTGATGCCATAGTTGCCCCTCGCAACAACTCAATAGAAAAGACTACTTCCATGTGAGATGGAAAGTCTTAAATATTCTCAGGAAATACATCCTGAAACCACTATAGAACTGGGTACCTACTCAGAACATCTGCATCCTCAACTTCCTTACCTTTGTCGCTAGAAATGTGCACTACAAATAACACACACCATTTTCTACGACTACACTTGACCTGCATAGTTGTCACCATTCTAATTGATGTTGATTTCTTCTTACCCCGCAAGACTCTTTGTTCTCCATTATCATCCAAGCACTCAATAGCTTTGTCATAACAATCCAACTTGGTTCTATGAAGGTACAACCAATCCATGCTCAATAACATATTGTATGATCCATGTTGACCCTGTTGCCTACACCTACCTACAAGTTAATGAGAAAAACCTTCAACCCCACAAGGTGTGGTTAGTGGCAAGGAACTCAGAGAAGGGGTTGTCACACTAATCCTGACTCTCTCCATTTGAGCTATCTCCTAGGTTAGCTAAGGGGGGTGGTCCCTAATGAAAAGTTAAGTTAAAATATGTGAGTTTCTAGGAGAGTGTTATAGTGAAAATGAATTACTTTTAAGGATTTATGAGCAAATATGAAGTGAGAAACTTGAAATAACAATGTCAATAATTAATATGAAAAAAACCATAAAACAAGTGCCTTATAAGGAATTTTCTCAACAATGTAAATATATTATTGCTCAAAGTAAAATGCAATGCTCTCAAAAGAGAAAGCAAAGTAACCCTAAAATATAAATATAAATTGTTAGCACAAGATATGTAAGATACAAAATGTTTTTGAGATAATACTCTTTATAAATCAAAACATGTGAAACATATCTTGCCAAAACCCCAAAAAATAGTAATTTTTTTGGAAATGTAAAAGAAATAAAGTGCAAAACCAAGACATCAATATGCAATTAGACTTGAAGCATGAAAAGAAAGCACTTGTTTGAAATGATTACAATATTTTCTTTTGGAATAGACTTTGCATATGAAAACTCAAACCATCTAGAGACAAGTAAAGTAAATGTAATGGAAAGTGTTTTCGGTTAATTTTATTAATTATCTCTACAACAATATTACAATTTAACTCTTCAATCCTCAGACCTCACCCTCGCCCAAAGATATGGATCTCAAGTGAGGAGTCAATAGAGTAGAAGATTCCTAAGATGTCTACTTCAACCAACTTATGTTGGAGGTAAATTTTTATTGAGGCTTGGGGCCTTCCTATACTAAAATGCCTAGATGAAATACATGTAAGTTTTTTCCCCAAAATAAAATAATGCTACATGCAAATGCTTCAAACAGATTGATTTGCAATTCTTGAAAATGAAATAGTGTTCAACGTAAGTTGCAATTATAACTTCAATTGGAGGAATAAAATTAGCTTACAAGTGTTGCATGTGTTTCATCAATGAATTAAAATGATACAAGTAATTTGCTTGAATGTAAAATTTGTTTCAAATAGACAATGACAATAAATTTCTCCAATATTCAAAATAACAATGTAGCATAAAAATGAAGCATGTATTCAAGTGCTCATGAAACAATTTACCAAGGTAAATGGAAACGAATCAAAGTTTGTTAAGAATATAAAATGCTTGCATGTAAAGGATGAATTTCCCAAAGTAAAGTGTAAGCTTGTAGCTTCAAGCAACAATGAGATAGAGAATGCAAAGCTCAAAGAATTGTAACAAACTTTAACTTAATGAAATGTGATAGTGAGATTGTGTTAATTCCCAATTAAATCATGCATGTAAGTGAATGAAGTATGAAAGCTTAAACCATGCAAATGTCAATCCACCCAAGAGAAGTCTCCCTCTAAATGGGGAGATAGGATATCATGGGAGAAATCCTAGGCTCCCACAATAAAATTATATCTTTTATTAATATTAAGGCGAGAAGAGGACCCTTCAAAGTCCTCAACTAAACTTCAAAGAGTGTCCTTACAATAATTGTTTGAAACTTGGACACTAGACCTCCTTTCTTGAAAAAGTAGTGACAATATCTCACAAAAATTATGCAAGGGAAACAAGGTGTGAGTTTCCTCCAAATTCCCACGGCTTAGAGAGGAAAATGGGTTGCCCTCTAGTGAACTTGATTTGACCAAAATAAGCCTCAAAAGGGCTCATGACATCCTTGGAAATCGAACCCCCAACATTTGTCAAAGGTCCTACAAACACTTTTTAGATGTTGCGGGAGGTTGCTCTTCAAAATCTGCCACACAAGGGTTAACAACAATCCAAACAATGACTACAAAATAAGTTAAGTATTAATGAAAAAATCAACAAGATAAAATGTATATGTACAATTATAATTTACAAAAGGCTATCCTCTTTTCTTAGCCATCTTCAAGCTCTTAGATAGCAAATGAAAGAAATGAAGTACAATGTTTTTTAAAAGAGATTTAAATTTAGAAGTGCTCGGCTTGTGTAAAAGCTATGTGTCAAAACCTCTGCAAAACTACTTTGTAAGATAAGACTATAAAAGCTCTAAGAATAAATAAGAGCTCCTTTAAGAATGTATCAAGAGTGGGTTGATCTCTCCAAAGACTTCCCCTCACGCTTGATTCTATGATCCCAACAAGATGTTTCCTCTACAAAACTTCAATCAATAATTAGTTCCATATATATTTAGCAATAAATAATGATAAGAAACTCTAGAGATTTATTTAAAACCAACTAGAGCTTTCTATACCTAGAGCGTACTTCTAAATCAAATGTCAATGCAAGACAACTTTACATTAATCATTTTTTTCTTTCCTTATGTGTTAAATTCGAATTTTATGATGGAATGACAAGTGTATATGGGTGGTAACCCGTGTGGAGACAATTTCCCACAAAAATCTGCACCAAATATTCTCCCAAATCCTCCCAAATGTGCATTAACTTCACAAATTTGAATTTCCAAGTAAACAATTTTCTCATTTAATTCCAGAAATCGATTTTATAAATGTCATTTCTTTGATTTTAGGAGTCCTCATCACCTTGGGACTTCACTTTAACTCCCTCATAATTTTCCACCTCATTTCCACAACATTTAGCATGTGTGGATATTTATTTTTCTCCATTTACTTAATTTATGGCTTAATTAATTGCCAGATTTCCCTCTAAACTTAAGAAAAGTGGGTTTTGAGGGTTAAAAACACATTTTTAACCCCTCAAAGTGTGTCACAGTAGAAATTTGAGGGTGAGAGGTGCAAATTTCATTACTCATACGCCATACAACTTATCTAGACATCACATATTAAATTACAAATACAATTTTTATTGCAATTTCCGTAGTGCGGAAAATCTTAAAAAAAATTAAAATGACTACCTAGACCTAACCAAAGTCCAAGAAATTTTGTGTGATATAGTATGGTAATATACATTGACTCAGGACACTAAGATTTGTTAGGGGCTCAACCTTCAAACCGTCACCCCGACTTTGGGGTAAAAAGTGAGTGAAAAAAACCAAAAATTATTTGCCTCTGAAAAAGGATAATTAGGTAGATAAAAAAAAAAACTTTGAGTTGTACTTGTTTGTTGATCGAGTCCCAACATCCTAGGCATGTTACAGATTCAAAACTCATCATTACTAGTATCACTTATTACAACTCCCCACAAGGTGTGGAATCTGGGTACAAGAAAGATGATGAGAAAATAGAAGTAGAGTTTAAAAACTCTGTTGATTGATGATATATGATGGTACTTGGCCATGGAGTCTTCATATACTCATCAGGTGCCACTCCAGCGGTCAAAATTTAGGTCCATATGGGTATGCATGCTAGATATGAAGTGATAGTGTGCAAGAACCTAGAATCTGCATCCATCGACAAAAAACATATATCAACAGTATCCATTCTAAATATCATAAAATGAAATCAAGTACAGAAATGAAGAAATGAAAATTTATTCTAAGAGCATAAATGACAATTTATTCACGAAATAAAATTAATTAAACAAAAATGACAAGGGATAAGGTTAGAAATATGATGCAAAAAGGTGCCCCATAGCATCAGATGTCCTCAATGAGTTCATGCCGAGAACCTCCTTACTTTCAGGCAGATCCATGGGTTTCTTTTCTGATGTACCCTATCCAATTCTGAATATTTGAGGACTTTGATCAATCCCAACACTGTGTTGTAAATGGCCATCAGATTTACCAAATCCTTTCCACCTTTTTTTTCTTTTTTTCTTAATAAATTGTGATGTTGATGTTGAGGTGATCAAATTAGACCTTTTTGTCTAATCTTGAAGATTCTCTCATGGAAAATTCGATGTATCCAAGACTTCTTTGATCTGCCTTTGTCTATTTTACTTCTGCTCTAACATGGGTGATGGATCAATCTCATAAGCATAAACCTGATTCCCCTCAGTTTCCTTGCTATCCAAGTCTCCATCAATTAGCCATTTTTCAATGGAGTAAATGACCTCCTCATAATGAGATGAAGATTTATTCAGTGGATTGGGAGGCTTATGATTTGTTTCTTTGTTCTTTTCCCATCCGTCATCTGTCCTAAGATGGAAATTTTGTACCTGTAATCTTTCCATTTCCTCTAGCCTATTCTAAAAATTGATCTAGTTAGCCTTCATAGCACTTATTTCCTTGGCATGATTTGTTTCCATGGTGTTGATTAATTATACTTGTTTTTCTTCCTTAATGAGCAACCTATTTTGAATAGAGGTCATCTGATTAGAATGATTTACTTCCATTTCCTTTATTGCTTGTGCACGATTTTCCTCCATGGTCTTAATGAGTTGAGCTTCGTTGAACTGCATATCCTTAATCATTCGAGTCAACCCCTTGATGAGATCCTTAGCTTGAGTTTTGATCTTTCTTTCATTTCCATATTTTTTTCAAAGGCATCAATGATTGATTATAGAGAATCAAAATTGTTAGCAGTTAAGTCTATGAACCAATCCATAGCATCACCATCTAATGAAAAGATGAAAAGTCTAATTTTAATGTCCTCATGGTTAATATCATGGCATCATTTGCTTACACAAAGGTGGAAATTCCTAAGGTGAGTTTTAATATTGATGGCATTGTTACCTAGAAAACTAGGCAACACTTCAACAACCTCAATGGCTTCATCTGGAATGAAATCCATATAGCCTAAAATGTTAGTAAAATCACAGGGGACGAACAAATCATTCATGATTTTATGCTCACTTGACCCTGAAAGAGAAAATGGATACCAAAGAGAGGCTATTATCCAAGATTAGCAAGAAATCTACAAGAAGCAAACTCCAAGCAGAATTCCTTGCAGAAAATGAAATAAGTGGAGTCGCCACTTGAACAAGAATCTACTCTAAAATCCAACATGCAAAAACCAAAAGTTAGTCGATTTCTGAGGTACAAGAAGACTTGTCCTCGAAAATGACGCCAAAAATGTTGACCCTCCCGTCTACACCTACCTACAAGTTAGTGAGAAAAGCCTTCAACCCCACAAGGTGTGGTTGGTGGCAGGCAACTCAGAGAAGGGGTTGTCACACTAATCCCAATTCTATATGTTTGAGCTATCTCCTAAGTTAGCTAAGGGGGGTGGTCCCTAATGAAAAGTTAAGTTAAAAGATGTGAGTTTCTAAGAGAGTGTTATAGTGAAAATGGATTACTTTTAAGGATTTATGAGAAAATATGAAATTAACAACTTGAAATAACAATGCCAATCATTAATATGACAAAAACCATAAAACCAGTGCCTTATAAGGAATTTGCTCAACAATCTAAAGATATATTTGCTCAAAGTAAAATGTAATGCTCTCAAAAGAGAAAGCAAAGTAACCCTAAAATATAAACAAAAATTGTTAGCACACGATATGTAAGATACAAAATGTTTTTGACATAATACTCTTTATAAATCAAAACATGTGAAACATATCTTGCCAAAACCCAAAAAATTAGTAATTAACTTGGAAATGTAAAAGAAAGGAAGTGCAAAACCAAGACATCAATATGCAATTAGACTTGAAGCATGAAAAGAAAGCACTTGTTTGAAATGATTGCAATACTTGCTTTTGGAATAGACTTTGCATATGAAAAATTAAACCATCAAGAGACAAGTAAAGTATATGTAATGGAAACTGTTATTGGTTAGTTTTATTATCTCTACAACAATATTACAATTTAACTCTTCAATCCTCAGACCTCACCCCCGCCCAAAAATATGGATTTCACAGTGAGGAGTCAATAGAGGAGTAGAGAATCCCTAAGATGTCTACTTCAACCAACTTATGTTGGAGGTAAAATTTTATTGAGTCTTGAGGCCTTTATATACTACAATGCCTAGATAAAATGCATGTAAGTTTTTTCCCCAAAATAAAATAATGCTACTTGCAAATGTTTCAAAGAGATTGATTTGCAATGCTTGAAAATGAAATAGTGTTGAAGATAAGTTGCAATTGTAATTTCAATTGGAGGAATAAAATTAGCTTACAAGTGTTGCATGTGTCTCATCAATGGATTAAAATGATACAAGTAATTTGCTTGAAAGTAAAATTTGTTTCAAATAGAAAATGAAATTGCTTCAATATTCAAGATAACAATGTAGCATAAAAATTAAGCATGTATTCAAGTGCTCGTGAAACAATTTACCAAGGTAAATGGAAACGAATCAAAGTTTGGTAAGAATATAAAATGCTTGCATGTAAAGGATGAATTGCCCAAAGTAAAATGTAAGCTTGTAGCTTCAACAAACAATGAGATACAAAATTCAAAGCTCAAATGAAATTGTAACAAACTTTAACTTAAATAAATGTGATAATGAGGTTGTGTTAATTCCCAATTAAAGCATGCATGTAATTGAATGAAGTATGAAAGCTTAAACCATGCACATGTCAATGCACCCAAGAGAAGCCTCCCTCTAAATGGGGAGATAAAATACCATGGGAGAAATCCCAAGTTCCCACAAGAAAATTAGATCTTTTATTAATATTACAATGAGAAGAGGACCCTTCAAAGTCTTCAACTAAACTTCAAGGAAAGTCCTCACAATAATTATTTGAAACTTGGACACTAGACATCCTTTCTTGAGAAAGTAGTGACAACATCTCACAAAAATTATGCAAGGGAAACAAGGTGTGAGTTTCCTCCAAATGCCCACGGCTTAGAAAGGAAAATGGGCAGCCCTCTAGTAAACTCGACTTGGCCAAAATAAGCCTCAAAATGGCTCATGACATCCTTGGAAATCGAACCCCCAACATTTGCCAAAGGTCCTGTAAACACTTGTTAGATGTTGCGGGAAGTTGCTCTTCAAAATCTACCACACAAGAGTTAGCAAAAAATCCAAACAATGACTACAAAATAAGTTAAGTGTTATTGAAAAATTCAACAAGATAAAATGTATATGTAAAATTATAATTTACAAAAGGCTAAGCTAAAGAGTGAGAGTAAGCTATTGTCTTTGCTTAGCCATCTTCAAGCTCTTAGATAGCAAGTGAAAAAGATGAAGTACAATGTTTTTTAAAAAAGATTTAAATTTAGAAGTGCTTGGCTTGTGTACAAACTATGTGCCAAAATCCCTGCAAAACCACTTTGTAAGATAAGACTATGAAGGCTCAAAGAACAAAAGAGATCTCCTTTAAGAATGTATCAAGAGTGGGTTGGTCTCTCCAAAGACTTCCCCTCACGCTTGATTCTATGATTCCAACAAGATGTTCCCTCTACAAAACTTCAATCAATAATTAGTTCCATATAGACTTAGCAATAAATAATGATAAGCAACTCTAGAGATTTATTTAAACTAGCGAGAGCATTCTATACCTAGAGCATACTTCTAAATCAAATGTCAGTGCAAGATAACTCTACATTAACAAATCTAAAAGAACATATGGAAACAAATTAGATCAAATCACGAGTAAAAGGAATTATAACAATGATCAACAATTCATCACACTCCCAAAGGAGGAACACCTCATGAATGAAACCCCAAAGTCTTTATTTATATTTTTGAAAGTCTACAAGGCACCAATGCTTCCGTAGACACATTAGCTAGTAACAATATCTTACAAATGAGAGCTCAAGACTCTATTATATAAAACTATGGGAGCCAATCACAATGTTGAAGTGATTAAACAAGTGGCATGAGGTGGCAATCCTAAAGAGAAACTCGAATTTGTTGAATAAAGCTCCAATGCCAAGTGTAAAAATCTAATTTTGGCAGGTGGACATCATTTTCTTCTTTCCTTATGTGCCAAATTTGAATTTTATGATGGAATGACGAGTGTATATGGGTGGTAACCCATGTAGGGACAATTTTCCACAAAAATCTCCACCAAATATTCTCCCAAATCCTCCTAAATGTGCATTAACTTCACAAATTCGAATTTCCAAGTAAGCAACTTTCTCATTTAATGCCAGAAATTCGATTTTATTTGAGCACATGTCCTTTCCTTGATTTTAGGAGTCCACGTCACCTTGGGACTTCATTTCAACTCCCCCATAATTTTCCACCTCATTTCCATAACATTTAGCATGTGTGGATATTTAGGCCGATAGGCCTTTCTTTTGAATCAGTCGACCTTGGATTTTCATCTACCTTTTCTATTTAAACATGACATTTGGATCATATAACCTTCACATCTATCCAATTCAGTTCCATATATTTATCCCTCCATGTTCCTGTTATGCACTGCGCTTGCTGGGGTCGATCCATGTACCTGGAAGTCTACAACGTTTTAATGAGTAAGATACCAGATGGAGCAAGTCAATGTGCAACATATTTGACTACATTCACTTCTTCTGCGAAAGGCGTTGTAACTAACCCAACACCATTAACTAAGAGTCGTAAGACACATGCCTTGGAATGCTATGGAGATGATTTAAAATATTGTTGTTTTAGAAAAGTTATTTTTCACAATTATGGCAATTTTAGCAAGAGTGCATTGTCGTCCAGGGTCATGTATTTATGGGAAGGAGAGTGGAATGATTCTCTTCAAAATATAGTTACCTCTGTGAGGAATGTATTTCAGTCTAGAAAATTAGTGGCAAAGGTGTCAATTGATAGCTCTTTGAAACTGTTGGACTTTCTACAGATGGTTCAGATCGATCTGGCAACAGGAACTCAACGATCAATTGCTTGGATAGATCAAAATGGCAAGTGTTATTTTCCAAGTATTTCTTCGAGGGTAGTGAGATGAGATGCACGACTTCTTAAATGGCGAGCAGGGCAACAAGGAACGAACTCAATAGTGTGTTTTAACAGTGGGCGAGATCGAGAAATTGAGGTCAAGATTGAAATTGGAATAAGTGGGATAGAGAGTTCTAAGTGGGAAAATAGCAGCGAGGTATCTGTTACTAATTGCCAATCAGAGGAATCTCAATCCCAATCTTTTGATATAGATTCCAGTGAATTGAAGCAATTTTTTGGAACCCTTCTGAACCTCACGCAATTCTGAGAATATATTAGATTATGTGGGATGAACGCGGTGAAGATTCGATGTCATGCGTGTCATGTGATGTCTCAAGAGCTTCGCTTTCGACTGTTCCTCGGTCTCTGATCCTTTGTATAAAATCACATTAAACCCTTTCCTTTGGATATTATTTGCTTCCTTACACGTTTAATGAATTTCTGATTTTTCATAATGAGTTTTGTAGCTTCTTCGTAGATTTTTTTCAATGTATTGGAAATCCCTCCATAATATTAAGAATATCTCTAATTTCTACCTTATTCATCCTTTAAATTCGTTGAATAAGTCTTCATTATGCTTGGTATTTTTGGGAATTTTAGGGTGGAGACTCCGCAACAAAAAGGTTGAAGTTTGAACAGGAAGGAGGAGGGGCAGACATTCTGGAAGCATCTGCTTCTGCTACGAGTGCAGGTAGAGCTTCGGAGCAGCGAATGGTGGGTTCTATTGATTCGTTGATGGTTGGAAATGTGGGCACTTGAGCACGACAACATTTCGAAAAGACTAGAAATAATGGTGTCGATAAGCTTCCAAAAGAGATGCTGAGATGAAAATCAGAGATGAAAAATTTGATGATGTTGATCACAAGGTTAATTCATGTTCCTCTTTAAAAAAATCTCTTTTCGTTTGATGTAACTGTGGAAAAACAAGTTTTTTTTAAACCAACATTCAAAGCCAGTCATTGGACTGAATGTAAAAGATGTTAATGATGTTTCGGTTTTCGTGCATACGTTGAATTAGCAAGCCAAAAATAGGTGATTTAGATTTCATTACTATTTTTCCAGTGGAGTTTTTGAATTGGAACGTTTCTAGTGGGTCTTGTAAAAGAACCTTTTGGAAGGTGTGATTGCTTTTAGTTAAATCTAGGAAATTGAAGTGGCAATTGTCAATGGGAATGGAACAAAAACTAGCCACATAATTGCCACCATAATAGGTGGACGAAATGGGTAGCCGAAGTAGGTTTGTGCTTGATTTTTGCAAAATTGTCCTTATTTTTCCGCTGTAAGTTGGAGGCATATTGATAATTTGGTATAGCTTACAATTTCTGCACAGAACTAATTGTCATTCAGAGTGATTTCTTTTCATGCTTGTTTGGCAATAGTTGAAATTTTCTATTGTAAGTACAAGTTTTGATTTAGGACACTATTACAAACCATCAGCTACATGGCAGAACAGGTAGTTGGCACTAGTTCATTTGGAATTGTGTTCCAAGTAAATGCAAGGTTTGACATGTACCAATTTTGGGAGTGTTTAGTAATGACATATACTCATTTTAAGATTGTTCTTCTTTGAAGTTGATGCTTTCCACCAAAGAAGTTTGGCATAAAAGGGTTTTTTGACTATTGCATTGCCCTTTTAAATTGTGTATGTTCTTTGATGATGTAGTTACAGTCGAGACACTGTTGATGATACTTTGAGATTGGTTTTCCTTTCTACAGCAAAGTGCCTAGAAAGTGGTGAACATGTTGCCATAAAGAAAGTGTTGTAGTACAAAAGATACACGAATAGAGAACTACAAGTTATGTGCATGCTTGACCATCCTAATATAGTTCAATTTAAGCATTGTTTCTTTTCAACAACTGATAACGATGAGCTTTACCTTAATCTTGTACTAGAGTATGTCCCTGAGACAGTTTACCGAATTTCTAAGCACTATAATAGGGTGAACCAACTGATGCCATTATTATATGCTAAAATGTATGCATACCAAGTATGTTGAGTTTGATGATGTTGTATATGAAGACCTGGCTTTGTTTTGTTCTGTGAGTGCATTATTTGTTATTTTTTTTATTATTTTATGTTTTATGTTTCTTTATCTTTTTGTTATTTGAATTTTTTTTCAGACATGTCATTCTCTAACTTACATTCACAGTGCTACTGGCGTTTGTCATTGTGATATAAAACCACAAAATCTCCTGGTATCTTGTTTTCTTTAGCTTCTTTGTTCTACTAGTTGACCCTCATAGGATTTGCATAAAATGCTAACTAATGATTATCCATCACAATGGCTAAAAACATGCAGGTGAATCCACACACACATCAGTTAAAGCTTTGCGATTTTGGCAGTGCCAAAGTGTTAGTAAGTACTCCATCGAGACTACAAATTTCATGCTAGTTTTGATCCTCTGTTCGAGCGGCCTTTTAAAATTTTTCTTTTTCTTTCTCTTTTCTGTTTTTTTAGAGTTTCACCTGCTTGTGTGTTTAGGTGAGAATGAATATGATACACTATTTTACATAAAATAACATAGTTTATAACACCACCCAACAATAGTTTTAATTTAAATTAAAATGTATAAACATTAAAACAAATATAAATATAATTTTTATAGTTTTCAATTGGGGCATGGGTAATAATTAGTTTTAATTAAAGGTGAGACCTAATGCATGACTTTTTATCTTCAAAGGTTGACCTTGCTAATTTCTAATACAAATACCTTTCTCATACAACTTTTCCAAATTAACAAATCTATTAGACTCTCTTTGCACCTTTTGGGGCAACTGCTAGTTATTTTTCTCCATTTATTTAATTTCTGGCTTAATTAATTGCGAGATTTCCCACTAAACTTAGGAAAAGTGGGTTTTGAGGGTTAAAAACACATTTTTAACCCCTCAAAGTGTGTCATAGTAGAAAGTTGAGGGTAAGAGGTGCAAATTTCATTACTCATACCCCATACAACTTCTCTAGACATCACTTATTACATTACAAGTATAAATTTTATTGCAATTTCCACGAATTTTTTTGTGTGATCTAGTATGGTAATAAACATCGACTCTAGACACTAAGATGTGTTAAGGGATCAACCTTCATACCGTCACCTCGACTTTTGGGTAAAAAGTGAGTGAAAAAAACCTAGAAAATTATCCGCCTCTAAAAAAGAAGGGATAATTAACCAGATAAAAAAAACTCTCCAAGGTGTACTCGTTTTCTGATCGAGCCCAAACATATTAGGCTTGTTACAGACCCAAAAATCATCATTACTATTATCACTTATCACAATTCCCCGCAGGGTGTGGAATCTGGGTACAAGAAAGATGATGAGAAAATAGAAGTAGAGTTTAAAAACTCTGTTGGCTGATGATATTTGATGGTACAAGTGTCCATTGGTACATATGTGGGCATGGAGTCATCATATAATCATCAGGTACCACTCCAGTGGTCAACAATCCAAACGGTAATACATTCAAATGTGCTAGGGTAGGCATACCATTCAATTCAAATGTACAAGCTCTTACCCAATGATGAACCCACTTCTTTATACCTGTAGCCAACTACACTAACCAAGACTCTGCATGCACTTGTTTATTCAACCACACTTATCCACGAAGTTAGGATTCACATAACTATAATTAGATCCTGGGTCAATCAAAATAGAAACAACTTGATCATAAAACTTACTTTCCATCTCGATAATAGACGCCCAATGATCTTCATGTATGTTATCCAGCACTGCATAGATCCTAGGAATACTTTGCCCAACATATCCCACTGCCTATGCCTCATGAGCATTGTAGATCTGCATTCCACCACCCTTATGTTGTGGACAATCTCTCCTATGATGACATTTTCCACAAGTCCAACACTCTATAGGCTTCCTACCTGCATCCTTGTTCTGCTCTTCAGATCGAAGTCCCTGCCCTCTATCAGATGCATTAACATTCTTAAATGGTGTTACATTCTCTTTATTACCTGTACCCTGAGGTCTTGCTCAATTCTTGTCCCATTTTCCTTTATTCTTATCATTACCCTTCCAATCTGGCTTAGTCTCAGATTTGCCCTTTGATTGTTCATAGCAATGCTTTAGATTTCTCCAATGATCTAGGCTCGTCAAACTCAATCATGTATTTGAATGAAATCAATAATCCACTAATGAATCTCTGAATTTTGGCCTTCTCCTCCTTGAGGTAAGGCACATACCTCAGTAGCTCCAAGAACATGCTAGTGTACTCCTCATCTGACATCGATCCCATCTTTAGCTCATATAATTCTTTTTCCCTATCATCAAAGTATCTCTCTGATAGATACTTCTTTCAGAATAACCTCTCGAATCAATCCAAGTCAAGTCCTCCTCATGAATACCTCTGACATTCTTCACATCTTCCCACCAACTATCTGATTTACCTTTGAGCCTGAATGTAACTATTATGGCTTTCATGTTCTCTAAATAATCATGCAAACTGAAGAACTTCCTCATACCAAGTAACCATGCATCTGCATCCTATGATTTCTTCATCTCTCCATCAAATGTAGGTGGCTTTTCTTTCTTAAACTTGTCTAGAAAATATCCCCAGTCACTCCTCCTGTAAGGATGATAACGATGTCGATCATAATGCATGTTAGAACCATAACTAGAATAGTACCTATGTCCATTACCTCTCCTATCCGGAGTATCCAAGGACCTGCCATCTTTGATCGTGTCATCTCTAATCGACTTGTGACCAACATGAGACCTGCTACCATATGCCCCATTAGTTCTGTCCTCCTGCTCATGGCTAATCTGAAGGAGCCCCTGTCACTGCAATTCTGACAAACTCTGAAGTATCACTACATTTACATATGTTTGTTTCTCTTGTGCCTGTATGATTTTGTCATTGTCCCCCTTACAACTCCTTATTTCTTCCTTTAAGCTTCTTAGTGTGTATACCAAATCAGAAGAGTGCCCAACACCATGTTGCTCATCTGATCCATAGGGAGATTCTTAGGAACTGTAGTATACCATCTTGCTAGTCATCTTTGATATTCTTCCTACAAGGTATATCATGTCAACTAAACCAAATCATAATAAACTAATGTACCTTAGCATAATTCGGGGAGGATACCTTGTCTGCAATATCAAAAAATCAGTGTAATACATGTATAACACAACATGGCAACATATAGAAATATAACACATAAATATATAAGAATATAACCATCATTCTAGCTAGAGTCCAGTCATCAATGCATGACCATATCAACTACACATACCATGACCTCATGTGTAACAAAAACCACCACATCACTATACACGACCACATGTGAATATTAATGTGCATAAACAATGCATAATCAACCATACACTCATGACGACACACTCCACAACACATCATCAACTTCCCACGACGACCTCACTACAACCATAACCCATACCATACAAATGCAACAAGCACATGGTCTTACAACACAATAAACACATATGTAACCGACGTGAATGCATGAATAGCACACAACCCATCTAGTTTGAGGGGTGAACCATGCTTTGATACCACTTTGTAACACCCTCCTCCCACATCTACCCAAGTAACCTATCAACCGGGGTAAATGTAAGTTACTATGATATGATTTGACTCCCTATGTGTCAGTTAAGGAAGTGGAACTGACAGAAACACACCATACAAACCTTACACATCAACAACAAAACTCCCAAGGGCCATCCCAACCACTCCGATAACCACCCCCTGGGTTCCACTGAGTTTTTAGACCATTAAACCCCTAGACGCTCCCTCGATATGGACAAACATGCATTTAGGGGGCTCCATATGCTCCCACAACATGGGTATGGACGCGCCTGGGGACTTTTCTGCCCAGTGTTGTGCTTGCGTCTCCGGGATTTGAGCCACTTTTTTCAAGCCCAGATCCTAGATCACTGCCCAAAACTAAATGACACTTTTAGAATTGAAAGATAACAACAACAAAAAATGATACAAATGCAACTACTTGAACAAGGAGTTGACTGGACTCCTACTAGCCATAATAGGAATTTCTTCAAACATATCACAAATATGTAATCTACATGTTTAAACAACATATATGAGCATAAGGGTCTCATACTCATATGAGAATCACTAAGAAGCATTGATGCCTCAACATATTAGCTGTAGTTTCATCCATTAGGCCATTGATACATTGTTCATTCATTTACAAGTGAAAACATAATTAAAGCCATACATAGCGACTATCATAATACATGTGCATAACCAACATAACAACAACAAAAATACCAATGAAACAATAATCATATAATCCACATATAAACCGGTATAATACTCATGAAATAATAAGGAGAAATAACTTCATATTAATGATGCAAAGGGAAACCAGTTATGGGACTTCCACAAACCACCCAACCGTAGACATGGCTGAGCCAAATCTCTCTTTAGGTAGTCGCCCCCATGCCATATTCCAAGCATGAATGTGGGATCTCATAAAACACATCAATCAAAACCATCGAGGGTTTCCAGAGGCCAAACCACCTCAACCCATCAAACAATGATTCCACCTTACGGTCGGACATCACAAAACCATCATTAGATTGGTCTCTACCCAAGCCTTCCAGGACTAGTAACTCAACCCACAGCTATCACCGGGCTTCCAGAGCATTTGTCCAACCAGGGCTTCCAAGACTAGTAACTCAACCCACCAAGGGGCTCTAGAGCGTTTGTCCAACCAAGGCTTCTAGGACTAGTAACTCAACCCAAGCTGTTACAGGGCTTCGAGAGCGTTTGTCCAACCATGTCTTCCAGGAACTAGTAACTCAACCCAAGCTAAAGGAAACATGAGAACCAACCAGGAAAACAAAGAAATGAACCCACAACATCATGGCTATCCCGGAAACAGTAAGGCTAGGCAAATCCACTGTCAATCCAATCAATCCTCCATGCCAATCACAGATCATGACCAATAAACCATATGCATATGCCATGCATACTAAAACTAGTGAGGAAAACATACATGTAACTCAGTACCTACAAGCAAAACCCACTGTAGCTATTGGTCTTAATGTCCTCTCGTGCTTTCCTGCTCTTCCTTTGCCTTCTTTCTCCAAAACTCCAAGTATGTCAAACTTTCCAAGAGTGCTCCAAGAAAACTCTGTGTGTCCAAGAGTATGAGAGAGAAAGAATAGAGGGAGAGCTCCAAAACTGAACTAACAAAAGCCTGTGAATTGATCCTCAAAAGCCTTTTTATTAATGAGGCCTATATTTTCTTCATTTTCCATTATTTTCCTTCAATTTCCTCCTCACATACAACCCGTGACATTTCGCCTCCCTTTTTCTCCTAATTCCATTATTTTCATAAATAAATGTGCCAAAATGCCACTTTGCCTTTCCAAATCCTTTGCCATTGCCTATGCCAATTTCCTTACCCATTAATCAATCATCAGTGATCCCCATCACTATGTTTTTTCCCAACATTCAACTTGGAATATGTGTCCCGTCAACTATGGTTATTATTTTGCCTTTATTAACTTTTATTACATGGAATTTTCACCAAGGTTGTTACAGCTCTGGTATGTGTTTGTAGGCTCGTAGATATCTTTGTGTTGAGTAGTTAAAGAGTTTAAAGGCATAGACTGAGCCTTGAGTCAGGCCCACTCAAGGCACGATCTAGCACACATAGTTTTCTTTTGTTTGCATGCAAATAGAATAGTGTTGTTCTTTTGATTATATGAATAGTTTAGATTACTTAGAGTATTATTGTTACTTTTGAATTTAATATGTTTTATTGCATGCTAGTATAGTATATGTTTTGTGAATTTCTATTCATATGCAAAGTTTCATATGATTTTCTTTTAATTAGTTTAAAAGGGATTGGTGCTAGTCTCATGTATAAAGGTCATAAAGATAATTGCTACATAATTGAAGAATTAAAATAAGAATACTATCTTGTTAACATTCAATGATGTTGAGCTTACCTATGACGATCTTGGGTAACTGAGATGTCATTTAGCTAAACTAATTTAATAGATAGAACCTTTTAATGAGACCTCCAATTCTCATTCTTTTACTTTAGGGCATTAAAATAAGTGAGAGAAAGCTTGTCTCTTGTCCATATAGCACTGAGAGTCTCACAAGCTTACTAGCCCTGGTTGACAATTAAATTGACTGTGTACTTCTACAATATTAGAACAAACAAAAAAATGTTGTCACTCCATGTGTACAAGACTACAATGGCCCTTTCTTGAACCCATCAGCCTCTTTTCTTGATGGTTTATTGGGTCGGTCTCTATTGTCAATAATGATTTTTATTGAACCTCACCCTTGGCGGGAGTGGTGAATTTCACATTCCTCCCTCTTTACTTGTATCCTAATGGTTTTAGTCCTTTCCCCTTGAATATGGTCTTATCTCTCATTTTCCAGTCGATTTAGAACTCAACCTTATGCCTGGATTGCTCATAGCAATACTTAGCCTTTCGAATAGTGTCCTCCAGGGTTCTTGGCTCATCAAACTCAATCTTGTCTCGAATCACTTGTGGTAACTCACTGAGGTACCTTTGACTCTTCACCTTCTCATCTCTGATGTATGGTATGTACCTTAACAACTCCAAAAATCTATTAGTGTACTCATAAACAATAAGCTTCCCTAGCATATGCTCATGGAATTCTTTAACTTTGTTGTCATAGTACTTCTTGGACAGGTAATTCTGAAAAAAAAAATATTTCTCTAATTTTCTCCATGATAGCTCCTTATCTCTAATTCCCTTGATATTTCTTAAATCTTCCCACCATACGTCAATCTTACCCTTCAAGTTGAAAAAAGCCACTTTGGCCTTCATATTTTTAGAGTAGTCACAAACTTTGAAATATTTCCCTATTCCCAATAGTCAGGCTTTCGCCTCTTCAATATTTTTATTTTATCCATCAAAGGTGGAAGGTTTGGCTTCTTTAACTCCTCTAGCATTGAGCTCTTCTCGCTCCTCCTTTGTTGATGGTATCTCTTGGTTTATGGACTATACATATGGTTATGGTTGCTTGATTCTCTTTCTAGAGTATTCAATGGGGTTTCTCCCCTTACGATGTCTTCACTGACTTGCATGTGCCTCTTCCTCGACTTATTGCCTTCTGCTATGTTGGCTTCTAATCCTTGTCTCTAGATTTCAAAAGGACTTTGATAGATTTGTGCTTGCTTGCATAGATGACACCCAACTCATGTTGTTTTTGTCTCTGCAGATCTAATAGACTCTAAAAGATCACTGCATTCACCTCTACTTGTCTCTCTTGTGCTCGGACAATCTTCTCATTGTCTACATTGCAACTTCTCAATTCAACTCTCAAACTCCTAAGGGTCTCCATCCAGTTAGGGGAATTTTTCTCTGACCTCTCTGCCATTGCATCCTCTTCCCAGTGATGAAGGGATATGTGCATGTTGTATTCTACCATTCTATTGCTCATTTATTTATTCATGTTGGGATTTGTGTCTTTTTATCCCTGTTTCTCTCTATGTGTGTTGTTGCACACACATGATTGCTAGCCAAATAAAGCACAATTCAACTAAATTTACTCATCACCTTGACATATTTGCAGTATGCATGCAGTTTTGAAACTAGCTGAAAATTCAAATCCTACATTAGTATATAGGTTAGAAATCAAAATAACATGTCAAAAATATGTAAACTAATCATCATATCAGATATAAGCTCATCATTAGTACACAAGTATATATCTATGAATTAAACCAACAGGTCAAATGTTTTAGCTTGTGTATGTGTGAGCCTCTTCGGGTCCAATATTGAATCCCTTGCTTCGTTATGATCCACTATGTAACTCTTTAACAAAGCTTTTAACTTCATTCGCCAAGGACCCATTGTTGAACCTTTGCTTCATCATCACTCTATGATGGGGCTTATAAATTTTCTCTTTTAAGGTCCATATAGTCCAAGTGTCGAACCTGGGTGTGTTGGTACAACTCTATCTTAGAGCTCCCATTCGTTCAGATGGTGTATTTCTAGCCCTCTAGGGTCGTTGCTTGAACCAATACTCTGATACCACTCTGTAACCACCCCCTTCCACCCCCTCAAGGGTTCTTAGGTTGAGGAAGGTGTTCCTTGTTGGTTAACCTAATCCCCAAGGTCCATTATGAAGATAGGGTTAACAAAATCCCCCAATTTTACAAGTATGTAGAATTAACTTTTGATATCACCGTTGTGTCCAGCTTGTCGAGAGATTTCTGGGGAAAACAATTTTACTTGGATCCGAGCCTTGGATCAAAAGTTATACTCAATTAAAGTTTCAACCTATTAAAAGAGGCCATGTCAACATGCTAGCCACATGACGCCCATGTGGCCTCCACGCAAATATGACAGGACATCTCGATGGGTCTCATCAATAAGATCCATGTCATGTCATTACGAGTTATTACCGATTGTGGCATTTGACATTAAATTAGGAAAAGGAGGTGGTGGGTGGTGAGCTATGGTAAGGTTCCACGATGGAACCATGACTTAGGTCGGCTGACCTCCACTGACACGTTTGCATGTATTATATTGTGTAATGACCATTGAGGGAAGTGATAAGCTGTGGGTAATATTCCATCACTCCAAGTTCTGCCTGAACCCAATTCTTGGACCTTTAGTTTGTGATTAACCAACAATAAGCTATGTGTATAAACTCCTGCTTGTTTCTCAAATTTACCCACCATAACTGATGGGCGATGACCGTTGCTTGTTCATGTGGCACAGTTACGCTATGGTCTGGTTCCACCAGGACCTTCTCAGTGTCGGTCGACCATCATACAAATTAAGTTAAGCTCTCTCACTGCTTGTTGACCCTGATGACATAAGCATATATGACTAAAATAACCTAGGTTGGGTTTATAAAGCAAAAAGGTGATCGCTTTGTGCCAAACCTACTGAGGCCTTAAGGCAACTTACGACCCAAGGAACTGTTACCAAATTTCTCAGTTTTTGTTAACAAGATAACCACTGTAGGGACTGGTTAAGCTAGGTATACTAATGAGTCTATAAATAACTAATTGAACATAAACACATAATTTCCCATTCACCATGTACATAATTACGAATAACATGTTCCAAGCATGCCTTACAATTCATGAGCATACAATATATCATTCAAATCATGAGCATAACAATGAGCCTCACAACTTATACATTCATTTAGATATACAAACACATAAGATCTTGCACCATTCACAACATAACAAGATTCATCACAGTCCATAAGACAATATACATAAGTAGTTTATACTTATCTATGTGTTTAAAGATGGTTGACAACTGAAAGAGGGACTTCAAATCTCCACCCAACCATAGGCCAACCACACTATAGTCTTTCTTGCAGTTGACCACCCTCGAGCCAAATCCAAAGCTCGAGGGGATGTGTATTTAGGGAAATTCACACCCAAGGCTTAATCACATAGCCAGGGGAAGGAGTCCACTATCTAGGTTGTTTATCAACAACTCTCCAACAATAAGCACCACATTGACTCACTTTATCTCTAGGTTAAAACATAAGGCTTCACCCAAGATCAAATGGGTTACATCTTAGTTCCAGGAGGTGAAATCATCTTTTTTTACTGGTTTATTAGTTTCCTATTCATGGCAAGCACCACAATAGTATGCAACTAAATGTCCAAGTGGTTTATTAGCCCCATGACATGCACCAATCGTTTATTTAGTGCAAATGCTTCCCTGCTTTTCTTTGCAATGTTGCTTCTTCTCTTTCTGTGTGCTCACCATTGCCTTGCTTCTTCACTTCAATTCTTTGGCCACCCTTGGACTCTCAGACAATCTTTCTCTCCCACTCTTTGATTGCAAAAAGAGCTCCCTCTTCCTTTGCACCTCTAGCCTTTCTGGCCTGCAACTTCCGTTTTCTCCGCCACATTCCACAAGGAAAGAGACAGTATGACATTGTCCTTATGATCTGATTTAGAACATTAGTTTGTAGTGCTAAAATCTTCCTCAGATTATAAACAAAATGCTTTCATTGTGCTCAAGGATTCATCAATTTTTGCAAGTAAAATGAAGAGTTTTTATGTTAATTTTATGAGCAATTTAACATAAACCAGAAACTGAACAACATCATAAACATATATAGAACATCATCAAAAAAACATTACAACAAGCACATGATAAAGGAGTTCACCCCTCCTGGGCTACATCTCCTTGGTCCAGCTTCCAATGGCTTGGGCCTCTCTATTATGCTCAAAAGTGTAAAAATATGTGTTTATAATGCTCAAATGCTTATGAAACCTGCTCCAATTAGTTCAGAATACTAAAAAATGGGCATCTCGCTTTTTTTTGCAACCAATTTGGTGGAAAGATGAAGAAGTTATGACTTCTCCTTGTTTTCCTACTATTCGTTCCACAAATTGCTCCAAACCCGAAATGATCCTACAAATTAACTCCAAAAATCCTATAACTGGGCGAAAATTTTGCCACGCGGCAGGCCATAATCTGCCAACACCGACTGTCTTATCACAAATAGCAATCGGCAGAGTTTTGCAACTTATGTCTTGTGAACACGACGGGTGTTGTGTGATTGTGATGTGGCAGACCTCACGGGAGTATTGATCGGAACCGATAAACATCTTGCATCTGGGGACTTACCGCATTTCGCAATTCGGCAGATAACGGGGTTTTGTATATGCGGAAATTTGCACCGTTGCGATTTGCGATTGCGGTATCACATCAGAACCTGGTACCTACCGGGGGCTGATTCTGTAACACCGACCCTTTGCCGATCTGCGATTGCGATCCATCGCATCGCGCCTTCGACCGTTTCTTGCAAACCTTCCCGCCCGCCTTATCGCATCGTACCCTTCCCTGCTTGGGGCCGATTTCTAACACCGACCTGCCTGTGATTGCGATTTACGACATGCGGGGGCCAATGAAGGCTTGACATTTGACGCCTCCTCATTCGTTGAAGGACCTTGCCACATCATCCAATCCTGCTACGTGAGCAAGTCAAACCTAAACTTTGACTTGCTCTAACTTCTGCATATGAGCTCAGATTTGAGTGTCGTTCACGCCGTTGGAATAAGAATGACGAGCTCTTTGATATGAAGCTAAGTTTATCAAGATTTTGACACTTTGATTTTGAGCCTAATTTTGAGCACCCGATCACCTTCACTCATGCTGCCCATACCACAACTTCATTGCCTATTAGTGCATGCCAATCTGTGTTCAAGTGACAATGATGGTAATTAAAAGAAGTTGGTATGGGCTTGCTCATGACACACCATAAGAAAACTAGACAAGCATGCAACAAGCCCTCAACAGACATACAATAACCTTCCACAAACCTTCGTCTCAAAACTTTGGATTCATATATCCCTCCTTTTAAACCAATTATCAATTTATTTTCACATATATTTACATATGCCTATAATTAACATAATTATATTTACACACATAAAGTGCTATAAAAAAAGTTGTTACATTCCTTTAAAGAAATTTTTAGTGTCACTTATTCCTTAATCAAGACTTTCCATTGTTGTTATGTTACAACACTAAGCTATTGCTTAGTTTGTTGCAGGTCCTCAATAATAATAAGAATAATAAGGATGATAATGACATTGTCTTAATTTCCCTATCAAAACACAAAAACATTTCGCCTTATCAAATTTATGCGCTTTCTCTTCAACTAAATTAACTAACATACCGATCCTAAACATGGTCTCACAAAAGGCTTATGATAACATATTTGCCATTGTTGTTATTTTACAACACTAAGCTATTGCTTAGTTTATTGCAGGTCCTCAATAATAATAAGAATAATAAGGATGATAATGATATTGTCTTAATTTCCCTATTAAAACACAAAAACGTTTTGCCTTACCAAATTTATGCGCTTTCTCTTCAACTAAATTAACTAACATACCGATCCTAAACATGGCCTCACAAAAGGCCTATGATAACATATTTGAAGAATATATAAGCAACCATTAAATGTTTTCAAAATATTAAACATTTTGTAGAATTACATTTTGAAGTTGATAGAAAAGACTTCAAAATAAACGATAACATCGCGTTCTACATGTTCATAATTATTTGAGCCTCTTATACTATGCACAACAAAAACCTATGAAAACATTAGGAAACGGAAATAAACAACAATTACTGTAAATCGCTACAATCAACATACAGGCCAGCCAGTGGCTTTGATCTTGGCCATGTTGGTTTAACGGGTTGGCTGTTCGGTTTTGGAGTTAAAGGATGCTGAGAAGATGCTGCGAGTGGTGGGACGGAGATTCCCGGCCATTTCCGGGCTGACGAGGAATATAACATCTTCACCCTCGCCGCTAGCTCTGATACGATCACTCCCTCTACTAATCTCCCTCAGGGTTAACAGCTATTCAATTCATCGTGGAAATCCCAACTCTCTCTCGCGGTTAGTAAATCATACTTATCAGTTTTTGTATATCATTATGCGTCAGATTATGTCATATTGATTTCAGGTGGTTTCCCATTTACCTATGGAAACCCACCTTTGGTCGAGGTAAAGTTACCACACTATTATAATGATCTACTCATACAGTACAACCGCTGATATTCTCTTAGCTATAGTATGGATCTAGCACCCCAAGCGGCAATGCAGGTTTTTTCTACGTTTCCCTGGTGCGTGCAAACATTCGTTGGCCTTTTTTTGTTGAAAGGAAGTATTCGGGGCTTTTGGATTCGGATGTCCTAGCCAGTTTGGTAAGGAAACCATATAGAAAGAACAGGCGCACATAGTCTAATGAAGGCAATGCAAAAAACCTTGGGGCGTATCTTGCTCTTCTCATCATTAAATAGATTTTACAACGTATGGAGAAATTTCTAGATTTATCTAGCACTGTGAGATTCTAGATATATCTAGAATTAAATGACTCTAAAAATACTAGTTATCTAAAAAATAACTGAGACTTACAACAAAGTGTCTCACTAGAGGTCTTATGCAACTAACTGCTCACTCTAGTTAACAGGGAGATTACTATACTTTAATACCCCTTAATCTCAACTGTTACATTTATTGACAATGTCTATGTGCTGTCTCTGGAGCTCAAAAACATTTTTTCCAAACGGCTTCGTGAAGATATCTGCTAGCTGATCTCTAGATTCACAAAATTGAAGTGATATGTCAACAATGTTGACAAGCTCTTGAATGAAGTGATAGCGAGTGCCAATGTGCTTGCTTTTCTTGTGAAACACAGGGTTCTTTGAGAATACAATCGCTGAATTGTTGTCAGAAAATATGGTAGTTGGCTCCTTCTCAACATGTGCAAGATCTTTCAAAAGTCTTCTTAGCCATACTGCATGGCAAGCTGCTATAGTAGTGGCTACATATTCTGCTTCAACAAAAGATATTGAGACAATCGGTTGTTTCTTAGATGCCCATGAGATCAAACTTGTCCCCAAGGGAAAAGCATATCCTGAAGTGCTTTTCCTATCAACAATATTGGCAGCAAAATCATTGTTTGTGTATCTTGTAAACATGTTATCTTCAGAACTTGTGTACCACAATCCATAATTAGTTGTACCTGCAATATACCATCCTTTTTCCAACTTTCTAATGAGATTCCTTGGGAGACTCCATAAATATGGAAATGTAACTAACTGCATACGTAACATTAGGTCTAGTTGCGGTAAGGTACACGAGGCTGCTTACAAGCCTCTTATACAATGTTGAATCCACTTCTGGTCCATCATCATGCTTGCTTAATTTTGTTCCTATTGCAATAGGTGTCTTTGCTAGTTTGCATTTTGGTCCAGATTTATGAAGGAATGAAATGAAATACAAATATAAACAAAAACACAGAGTAACAACGAAAACATAACTTCAATTCATTAATAACAAAGAACTGAAAACTGTTTACATGCAGAATGGAAATAGACTAGCTCGAGCGATGGTGGCTTATCTTTGAGAAGAGACATGCCACTACATGTCTTCTGAACTGTGTTACAATGAGGCTCAGAGACCTATTTATTATTGAGAAACAATGGAAAACCCTAAACATCCAAAAACATGATCCTAGGAGATGAAACACCAAAAGACTGTGGGCCCTGTTGTGGTGAATTGGTACATCAACTTCCTGGGGTTGTAACTTTGGCATATTATTTCCGTTTGATACATACGATACCTCGTTAGAAAGATTTATCTGAGGACTACAACTTTCGACTGCAGACCCCTGTCGCAGGGTATGGATTTGCCTATTTTCTAAGTTGCACGAATGCCGAAACGTCTAGAAGTTTTTGAAACAGGGACGACCCGAAACTTGACCCCCGGAAAATGGAAACATGGCCGAAACGTCATATATCCAAATTTATACTAATTCCAACAGATGATTACATGATGCAAATATCCAAAATTAGCCTTTATAGATGAGGCTTTACATCCAAGACTCCAAAATCAGGGTTTATATGTGAAGCTATAGGTGCTAAAATTGAAATAAAACATGAACTAAAGACAATCATGGCTACATTAATAATAAATCATTACTCTATCGAGGGTTTCCTGCGCGGCTCTGAATCTGCGCGACGCCTCCTTTTTGCATGATGCTCCCATCCTGAGTGGAGCTCCCATTCTGCACGGAGATTCGGCTCACTGATCTAGTTCTTCGGAGCTTCCTTGTCTGGGTTGGCTTGAAGGATTATGAACACTGGGATTTGGGTGCGCTCGCTTCGATTGAGCTAAGGCGTCGCTTCAATGGAGCCACCGTCGCCTCCCCTCTCAGATGTTGAGGCTTTTCTTAAACTGCTGGACTCTCTCCCAAAGAAGAAAGTGACCAAGGCTGCGAAGTTTGTCAAGCGTTTGGACGACATCCCTGAGATTGAGCTTCCTCTTGAGGGGCCGATATAGGTCGCCCTATCATTGGCAGAGCATGCTTTGGTTGGATAATTCATTGGACTCTGGCCCTCCCCCAAAACCACGGAGAGTTGGGTAGCAAGGAATTGGGCACCGTTGATCAAAAGCAGAGTCACTTCGTACTTTTTAGGGAAGGGATTCTTTCTATTTGAATTCTCCGAAAAGGATGATAAGGATCTGATATTCTGCAACGACCCCTACTTCATGGGCCCTCAAGGGCTGTATCTCAATAAGTGGACATCCGATTTTGACCCAGTAGTTGATGTTCCCACAGCCGTCCCTGTGTGGGTTAGATTGCCCAACCTGCCAGTGCATTGTTGGAACTGGGAATCTCTTAAGCACATCGGAAACACCTTGGGCAAGTTCATTGATCGAGCAAACAGCAAAGACCAATACGACTGTGCTAGAATCTGCGTTGAAGTTGATCTTGAGGTCGGTTTGCCCGAGGCAATAAAGATTAAGGTTGGAAATTGGATGCATCTCCAAAAGTTAGACTATGAGCAGCTTCCGTTCAAGTGCAGGAAATGCCATGTCTATGGCCATTTTGCTAGAGGCTGTCCAAAGAATAGTGAAGGGGAGAAAGGCAAGGAGGAAGGATGGACCCAGGTCAAAAGGACTAAAACTGCTCACAAACCCCCTAGAACTGGCAATATGAATGGCAAACTCCCCCAGGCAGGCCCTGGGATTCAAACACCTCTTATGGAAGAACAAGGAAACAAATATACGCTGTTAAGCTCAGAATAGAAGACCCCCAAGAAATAGAGACGCAGAAAGAAGTATCGCCCCACAAAGAGCCCCCCTCGGGATCAAAGCAAGTCGAAAGCAATGCAGACAGACCGATAGAGATATCCACAGAAGAGGCTGAGGAAGTGCAAGGATCGAAGGATTCAAAAGAAGAAGGTGAAATAGGGGATTCACAAACCTCGGCAAGATCATTGAGAGGCCGAAAATATGCCTGTGAAAAAAGAGAACAGGAGACTTACAAAGACAAACTCCAAGGAAGCCAACCAACCCTTGAGAAACTCTTGGCAAAAACTCCAAAGACGACCAGAAACCAGTCCCAGAGCTCTAAAGGAGCTCTCCATTCAAAAAGCAAGTGATGAAGATTGTCTCCTGGAACTGCAGGGGTATGGGGAGCAGAACAAAAGAAGAAGTTGTCAAAAGCCTGATAAGAACCGAATCTCATGATATACTCCTCATCTAGGAGACTAAAATGGAGGACAAGGCCTTCCTCCATATCGCCAGAAAATTGTGGAAGAGAAGTGAAGGGCAAGCTGCTTCAGCTCGTGGTGCCTCAGGAGGCCTGGGCACCCTTTGGAACGCAAACAAATTTTCAAAGATCAAAGAGGTCGCCAACACCCATTGACTGTTCTCTAAGCTGCAACACGTTGATTCAGATGAGACTCTCTGTCTCTTCAATGTGTATGCCCCAGCCAGCGCAGGTGAGAAAAAGATCCGCTGGGAATCCATTAGAAGTATGGCAGATTCGGAAGATTTAGTGAATATCATCATTGCAGGGGACCTTAATCTCACCCTTTCTTTGGCTGAAAAACGTGGAGGAAGTGTTGTAAGGGATCCGGCGCGAGAATGGGTTGAGGACCTGCTTTAGGATTGGGACTTGAACGATATAAAACCTTCGTCGGGCAAGTACACTTGGTCCAATAAAAGACTCGGTCCGGGACACATCGCTGCAAGGTTAGATCTTTTTTTGTTCAAAGTACTTTCCTTCTTCTTGGATTAGAGTCTAGAATGAATATTCTCCCTTGTAGTGTCTCCGATCACAGACCCATCAAACTTGATCTTTTGGCTTATATGGATCAAGGTCCTATCCCTTTTAAATTCAGTCCCCTTTGGGTTAAGGAACAGTCCTTTATGCAATTAGTAAAAGATACTTGGAAGCAACCAGTCAATGGCTTTGCCTTCTTTGTTTGGGAGGAAAAGCTCAGGAGAGTGAAAGCTGCATTGAAATCTTGGGTAAAATCCCTTCCTAACCCAGCAGTGGAAAGGAAAAAGATTCAAGAATGTCTCGAGATTCATCATCTGGAATCGGAAAATGAAGAGATCACAAAAGAAACTCTAGATAAGGAGGCCGAACTTCAGAAAAAATTTCTCAAGGCAAGCCTGGCCGAGGAAGAGTATTGGAGGATCAAATCTCGTAGGCTTTGGCTCAAGGCTGGAGATAGGAACTCTTCCTTCTTCCACAAGCAAGCCCAAGACCGAAAAAGTTTCAACTCCATCTTCGAAATCAAGGAAGAGAACATTAATCACAGAGACATACAAAGTATAAAAAACGCTGCTTTCCTCCACTTCAAAAATTTGTATAGCGAAAAAGAAGGCCTGGGGCACACATCAAATTTAGTGAATGAGGTGCCCTCTCTGATTACTGCCAGAAAGAATCAGTTTTTGAAAGCAGAAGTCACTAATAATGAAATAAAAGCCGCCCTCTTTGCAATGGAGCCAGATAAGGCCCCGGGCCCAGATGGCTTCACTGCCAGATTCTTGCAGAGCTGTTGGCAGATTGTGGAAAAAGACTTAAGCAGAATGGTCCGGAAATCTCAAGATTGTTAGAAAATTGGTGGAAGCACCAATTCGGCTTTCCTGGCCCTTATCCCTAAGGAAAAAGGCGCCAATTCCTTCACCAGATTCCGGCGTATTTCCCTTTGCAATATAGGATACAAGCTGATAACAAAAGTGATTGCAAACAAATTGAAAATCATCCTTCCAGACATTATTCCTTAGAATCAGGGTGGTTTTATTCAGAGAAGATAGATTGTGGACAATTTTATCCTGGTCCAAGAGGCGATCCACTCAAGCTTGAACCGGAAAGAGAAATGAATGGTTATCAAGCTAGATCTTGAAAGCGCTTTTGACAGGGTGAGACACAAATTTCTGTTCGATGTCTTGCACAAATTTGGTTTTGGCCTCAAATTTATCAACTGGATCAAGGCTTGTATTAGTGAGCCCTGGATTGCCCCTTTGGTGAATGGGAGGGCTACTGACTTCTTCAAAGCCTCTAGAGGTCTGAGACAAGGGTGTCCTCTCTCCCCCTTGCTCTTTGTCCTCCAAGCTTCTATTCTCAGCTTCCTCCTAAATAAAAAGCAGTCTGACCAAGAAATAATGGGTTTGAACATCGCAAGAGGTGTCAAAAACATAAACCATGCGCTATTTGCGGATGACTCTCTTTTGCTGGGTGCAGCCTCCTTGCCTACGGCTAAAAAATTAAAAGATGTGGTGGATGCCTACTGTGAAGACTCTGGAAGCAGCCTCAACAAAGGCAAATGTTACATCTACTGTTGGAATTCTACTGTCAGTTCGCTCCAAGCTATCTCTAGCTGTTTCGGCTTCGCAGCCTCCTCTTCTTGGTCATCTTTCAAGTATTTGGGGCTCCCTGTTTTCCAAAAAAGGGCCCTCGGCAGAGACTGGTTGCCTCTGTTGGAAAAATTTAAGTTCAAAATCCATTCCTGGGGCTTCAATTGGCTCAATTTGGCTGGCAAGACAGTGCTTATAAAAGCTGTCTTGAACAGTCTCCCCATTTACCAATCAACAGTTATGATGGCTCCTATTGGCATCATGAGGAAAATGGAAGATTATATAAGGAATTTCTTCTGGAAAGGCGGCAAAGCAAATGAGAAAAAAATACCTCTATTAAACTGGGACATAATCTCCTTGCCCAGAATGGAAGGTGGCCTGAATTTCAAGAACATTAGTAAGCAAAATATCGCTTTGGGTGCAAAACTACTATGGAGGATAATTGCCCCAAATCCGGGCTGGGCTCAGCTAGCATTGTGGAAAAAATATTTCCGCGGGCAGAGAACTCGCTGTTTGGACAATCCCAAATCAATATCCGGAACGATGATCCACAAACTGTGCGTCAAAGCTTCCTCCTTAATTAACCTCCATGCGCACTGGATCCCTGGAAATGGCAAGCGTATTAAAATCTGGGATGACCGTATCATGGGTAGTGATCCCCTATCTGAAGATCAATCCCTGGTTCTGTTGAGAGACTGGATGGACAGAGCGGGTCTCAAAATTCTGTGGGATATATCACACTGGGAGAATGGCGATTGGCAGAATTGGGTAAAGATAGAGGTGCCTCAGAACCTTTTCAAAGAATACGCCATCTTCCTATCCCTTTTAAAAGGCAAAGCTCCAATGAACAACAGGAAACCTGACACTTGGGGATGGGGTCCGACCCCTGGGCGCTACTCAATTGCGCAGGGTTATAGGCAGATCTCTCTGCATCCTCATGTTCCTCCTGATCCAAATCCCTGGTATGGAATTTGGTCTCAGACAACGATCCCTAAAATAGACTCATTCTGTTGGCTTCTTTGTCACCAGAGAATATTAACTGACGACAGGTTGCGGAAAAGAGGATACATGGGACCCTCCCGTTGCTCGCTATGTGGAGACGACGAAGAAAACGCCTCCCACCTGATGCTCCGCTGTAAGTTTAAGCTGAACTGTGGAAAGAGGCCTTAAGCCCATGGAGCGTAGACTTCGCCCTCCCCAATCGCTGCTCTGATCTGTTTTCAAACTGGAAGCTGAGGTACCCGGGTGGCACTCCTCAGAACGCTCACATCAAAGAAGCCTGGCTTGCCCTTCCCAAATTCATCTGCTGGCATATATGGCTGGAAAGAAACCAAAGGATATTCAGAGACAAGAAGAGTGATCTCAAGATTATCTAGGTAAAAATCAAAAGTCATCTAAGCGACTGTTTGGGAGATTAGCTTGACGGGGCAGATCTAAGTGGACAAGAAGCTAAATGGGGCGCCTCTCTTGATCTCCATTTCACTGATATTGCCAGACATCCCCCTTCTCTAAAAAAATGGCAAATACACCTTGAGGCTGCAAAATTCCTTGAGTTTTACACCAAGAAGGCAAGAAATGCTCTCTTTTTTGACGGGGCAACAAAAGGTAATCCTGGTATATCCGGTGCAGGTGGAGTAGTCAAAAGTGCAGAGGGCAGAACTGAATTTAGATACGCCTGGGAATGGGCTTCAATACCAGCATTCAAGCTGAAGTGCTGGCTCTTCTCCAGGGTCTCAAACAACTTATTTCTCTGGGTATCAAAGAGGCAACTGTAATTGGGGACTCACAATCTATTATAAAGGCCATTGTGGACAATTCTTCTCCTTCAGATTTAAGGTTATCAAGATTGATGAGCAGAATTAGGTCCCTGATAAATTCCTTTAAGAGTCTGGAATTTCTTCATGTTAAGAGAGACAACAATAAAGAAGCTGATGCTGAAGCCAACAAAGTGGTTCTCCTCCCTCTTGGAGTTCTTCTAAGAGACGGAGACGAAGGCTGGGATCCCATCCCTTCCCTTAACTGTCTGTATAAAATGTTTTACTGTCTTTTATTGGAGTAGTTTGTTTGTATCTGTAAATCAGGAAAGATAGAGAAGATCACCCGTAATATAGTTTACAGAATTCGCAGGCTCACTAGGGGGGAAGCCATTTGGTTCTTGGCCGAGGAGAAATCTGAGCTCTGCCTATCTCATTGTAACCTGAAATGAGGCATTTCTGCCGAGAATCAATATATCAAACTAACCGTTTTTGTAAAAAAAAAGAAGACAATCATGGCTACATTAACATATCATTACTAATAAAACTCCTCATCCTCATCAACAAAGATAGAACAAGATGCTTGTTCAACAGAAGAGGCAACTCTACTAGTGCTTCCAAATGCACTTGCATCATCACTGGTACAAATATCAAGAGTAGAAAGAGAGAGCTCTAAATCTGGACATTCTGCATCCACGTCCCATTCTTTATGAGGTCCACTTGTATATTCTTCACCTCTACAAGACACAAGGCATAGGTTTGAATGTACATATATAAGGTCCTCTACCTTATGCGATCCCAACTTGTTGCACTTCACATTATGAATGAAACTGTAGGTGCTCCACTTCCGTTATGTTGATGAAGAGCTTGCCACTTGCGATAGAATACGAGTGGCAAGTCTTTGCAAATGAACACCACTTGCCCCATGATAAGTCCACCACTTAACTGGGTCCAGGGTCCTCCTCTCATCCAACGCTGATACGTTTGCAAAATCCTCTAATCCAACAACAAAATAGGCAAATTCTTGCCTTACATTAGTTTGTAAAGAAGCTGGAAATATCTTTTGAAAGACTTTCTTCACTCCATTGGCCACCTCCTTGTCCTTATGTGGAGCCTTCCTCTTCCCATTGCTTTTAGCAATGAATTCTTCATCATAAAATTTTGGATTTAGAGCATGTGCCGTGTGCAATGGAGTGTTGAATCCATTCCACCTAGAAACAACAATGGACCTCACTTGTTCAGCAAAATCAAAATACACAAAAAGAAGAGTGGGAGCCTCCTATGCAATAATTTCCATAGTTTTTTCAACCATGGTATCCATGCCATCATAAACCTCTCCTAAGAAAGGTTTCTCTGTGTTTGCAACTCGAAGAAGATCAAATGTAGGTGATGTGAACTTGAGCAAGAAATCAATGTTGCTCCACCAATCTTCATCAACCAACACCCTCCTCACCATACTTCCCTTCTCTGAATCTGCCTATCTCCACTCAACGCAAGTTGGACCCACCACCATATTCATTAATGCATTTTTAACATCAACAAGGCAACACAACATGATGAAGTTTGAGGCATACCATGTCTCAACAACTTTCAACAACTCCAATTTGGAGTATTCTCGATATATTGCTTGAGATGGGTAGTGGTTGGTGATGAATTTCATAATCTCCCTAGCCCACCTTGTGACCTGCTTAATCCATTCTGTTTTTGCCTCAATCTCTTCTAAAATCATATTCAAATTGTGGACAATGCAAGGAGTCCAAAATATGTGATTGTCTCTACTCTCAACAATCAAGCCTGCAACTTTGCAAATAGGTGCATTATCTGTGATAAATTGCACCACATTTTTTGACCCTACTTGTTCAATAGCAGAAATTAAAATATCAGCAATGAACTTACTATCCTTTATCTCACCTGAACAATCTTCTGCTTTGATGAACATGGCTTCTTTTGGTGATGATGCAATGACAATAATCAAAGGCCTGTGTCTTGTATCAGTCTAGCCATTTGAGATAATAGAAACCCTTGTACTATCCCATCAACTACGAATTGGTTTGAGAACATCATCAAGAAATTGCCTCTCTTTCTTCTTGTATCAGTCCATCCATTTGAGATAATAGAAACCCCTGTACTATCCCATCAACTACGAATTGGTTTGAGAGCATCATCAAGAAGTTGCCTCTCTTTCTTCAACAAAATTGTTCTGACTTTTTCATAGTTTGGGCCCTTGTAATCTTGAGGAGCTTTGTTAATCGCTCTCACCAAATCCTGCCAATATGGGGATCGTGTTGGAAATACTGAGAGGGGGGTGAATCAATATTTCTTTTTTTTGTGGTTCTTGTTGTTACCAAAAGCACACACACACACACACACACACACACACACATATATATATATATATATATGAAACACAGAATAGATAGCTGGAATTAATGCTTTTATTAACACAAAAAAACAGTGCAATGAAATAAATACAATATATATATAACTGTTTGCAATTAGTTGGCAAGCTCCAACTTGGACTTTAGTGAGGCTCCAACCTCCAGAGCACCAACTCTGTCTTGCAATAGTTTTGCACTTAGGAGCACCAACTCCCAAGGATTTCAATCCTGTTTAGTTCAGAGGCTCCAACCTTTTGGGCTCCAACCCAAAACCGGTATCAACTGTTTTGCTGTAGTTTTCTGCAACCAACCCTGCTCAGCCTCTGCCTTTCTCCAGTTCTCCTGCTTCTCTGGTCTCTCCTGCCTCTTGCCTATTCTTCGGCTTCCTCTCTCACAGATTATGCATTCAACAACGATACTTCCCCTTGTTTTTCTATTTTTATGTGTTTCATACACCTATGACTAATCATTTCCACTTTCCACTGCCTCTTTGGCTTCCTCCTCCATCGCTGTAGATTCCTCTGCCTCACTTGATCTTTCGGCTTCCCTCTGCAGTCGCTGTGGCTTCCTCTGAGCTATTTCGAGTTCACTGATATTCCATGAACAGGTAACTTCACAAGAGAGGTCCAAAGGAAAACACAGAGAAATCATTGTTATGCGTTACACCGTAACAACGTTCATTTCTCAATCATTATGGACATACACAGGGTTTTTTTTCTTCAGTTTAACAGAGATGTTGTGTCCCAATCGCAATCACTATCGCCATGAATCACCCCTTTTAACTGACGTTCAGCCTCTTGAACCATCAGAACAGCTATCATATGCCTTTCGGCCTAAAATACCCCGTGCAAGTCAAATATTTCATTACACAGAGAATATGAGAAAAGAGAGTCAAAAAGACCAAAGGGCGGACTTCAGGAGATATTATACTCGCACATAAAACTGTATCGGATCCGCTCCTCCACAGTTTTATCGCAATTGGTGCTTTAGTGTGGCGAGGCTTCATAATATATGCGATAGTGATGGGCGCAATGATAGATTAACTCATATTGCAATGTGTGGCGGGTCCGCGTGGATATGTACAACAATCGGGAGTTGCCCTTGGCGGAGGTCCAATGCGACATCGCAAATCGCTATCGGCGATCGCAATGGACTGCTTGACACAATGTGGCTCCGCTCTCGAAGTGCCGATGTGATATACATCGGCAATCGCAAGTCGCAAGGGTTCAGGGCTCGATGTTAACGCAGACCATTGCATTTCAGCGATGCGATCTTAGGTACCGGACCCAATATGACTCATGTTGGAAATAATACTGAGAGGGGGGGTGAATCAGTATTATCAAATTCTTTTCTGTATGCCTTTCTTAATTCAAACTTCAGATATGTATTATTAACTTGTATGTCAGTACCATATAATAATGAGCATGAAACAAGAAAAACAGATAGTTACACCAAAGAACACCAGATATAAGGTGGAAACCCAATGTGGGTGAAAACCACCTGCTGCAATATGTCTCTATCTTCTTTCAATTAGAAACTTCTTTTACAATGATTTTGTACTAGTGCAGTCCTTTACCAGTACGCAGGCTACAACCTGCAGAGAGCTACAACTCCCTCTCGTTTTCCAGTCTCTCCTGGAAGGGAGCTACAACCCCCTACTTCTTTTCTTACAAGGACCACTTTTCATAAACATCAAATGATCATCAAATACATGTAGATTTCACAGTCAACTACAGTAACCAGATCAACAAAACAAAACTAAACCCAGAACACCTTATCAACAGAAAAATTCAGTCAACAGACAGTCATGAGACAGATACGCAATTTTCCTTTCTCTGGCCTGCGTCGCTACGCACTTCACCTTCTGCTTCCTTGCGTATACCCGCAGAGTTTCTTCTGCTGTGCCGCGTGGCCACGCACTGCTTCTTCTACCGCGCTACGTACAGTACGCACCCAGATACACTATCGCGCCGCGTACTGCCACTACAGTCACGCACTCAGATAGACTATCGCGCCGCGTACTTTTACTGTGCGTACGCACCTGAACCACTGTTGCGCTGTGTACCCACGCACCTGCGCCTTCTGTGGCGCCGCGCACCTCCGCAGCTGCGCCTTCTGTGGCACCGCGCACCTCCGCAGCTGCGCCTTCTGTGGCGCCGCGAACCTCCGCACCTGCAGCGCTTCTGTGCCTGCGTATCTCCGCGCTTTTCTTTCACTGCACTTGCGTGCCTGCGGGTATAGATAATTTCAAGACTTCAAGAATAACCCAGACTGTCAGATCTACAGATTTGATCATGCACCAAAGTGATCTCAACCCATCAGTAGATTCGCCTTATTTAGATCTAGACATTACTCCAAGATATTCATAGTATTTCAGATCTAGCTCACATAAGATGTTCAACCCAAAAGCATACTCAAGCCAAATGATCTCCTTTGCTTTATATAGGCAAGTTCTTCCTCAAATCATGGATCAATACCACGGGCCAAAACCATAATAACACAATTCCGTCGGCTAAATACCAAGAGTTAAACATAAGAAACCCCACGTGTGCTTTTCTTTGCCTTGAAGTAAGTGAACTGTGTAGAAATTTTGAATAATTTAACACATATTCAACAGAGATTATCCTGATCATGTAATATTGCAGAAAACATACATAATACATAAGCTCCTCTACGTTGATCATCAATATAGCAGCATCAATAACAATAAAACATCAAGAGCATTCACACATTAACACAGTATGTATCCCGAGGAAAGCAT
>APFE031003182.1:93146-120239 GCA_000404065.3 Pinus taeda | reverse complement strand
TATTTCAACACAGGAAACCAGCGTTATTCCGCACATAATTTCAACTGCTCCCCCGAAATGTGAACGTGGTGCCACCGCCCCACCAGTGCCTTATGCCGCAGACGTTCGATGCTTTCCCAATAAGCCCCTTCCCCCAATACTAATGGTGGCTCCCCCTCACCGCCTGCAATGGATGCTTCTTCGGCTTCGATGAGCGTTTTTTCCCTGTGAAATCGTTAACATTCCTATGACCTCCATGCGGAGCCGGTAGTACATGGACATAAGAATTCTAAAACTGGTGAACACTGGACATCACCGCCCGCTCAACGTTGATAGTAGCCCCAATCCCAATCAATGCCTTGAGGGAAGGAGACATGTTGTCCTTGATGCCTGCTGAGTGGCCGGACGGTACACCAGATCTGTCATGGTGCAATGTGGTCCCTCCGAGGATCGTCGTGTGGCGCCCTCGAGAAAACCAAGTGTAAACCAACCAGCCACCCGCCCGTTGTTATATGAGATTAGAAAATGAGCCCCGGAAAAGGAAATAATCCACCTCCGAGAGCAAGTTCACTGGTCGACGATGGCGGGATGAGGTAGGAAAAACTGACAGGGATCCCCCATTACCATGTGTGTCAGGAGGAGAAATAAAAAAGGACAGGCGAGAATGCCCATTGCCCACTACCAATATGTCTAGATCCCCAAAAAAATCTGAATGCTAATGCACCCTTAGGCTTTGATGGTGTCGTATCTCTATTGAAAATCCCAAAAAACTCAAGCCAACTCCAACAGGAATAGCCCGTACCCCTCCATGGCGGAAAATCGAACCCCCCGTGGAGTCACCTTCTCCCAAGAGCTCCCAAAACAGACCCTACTTCACAGAGAGCATCCATAGATCAATATAGTGTACACGATACAGTCAGTGACCATATCTCCGTGCATAACAAAACCATGCCTGCGCCACATTATCCATCGTCAATAACCTAAAAAAATAATAACCATATCTCCGTGCATAACAAAACCATGCCTGCGCCACATTATCCATCGTCAATAACCTAAAAAAATAATAACAGTGACTACTGCCAAAATAGTCCAAGGTGTAACAAGATAAAACCCAAGCACTGGATCGAGCTTCTGTGAATTAACACAATAACTACAATCCTCATGATACTCCGATGCCGGTACCAAATACTACCCTCTATGCTCAGTGCATCCTCCACTTCTTTGTTCTAAATGTTCCTCTTCCAATGCCGCGAGCTACTGCAGCTCACAGTCCTACTCCCCATAAATACCTCTCCCTGCCTGCAAATGTCCCGGGAGATACCAGCGCAGTAACTGAACTTGTGGTTGACCCTTCATCTTCTATCTCCTGCAACAACAATCATGCACGTCTGGCTAAGCCCATGACTTCTCTTTACTTGGGATGCTTCATAACCCTTCAATCTTTTGTGCCGATCTACCTAGACTTCGACATTTGGTTGACTCAGCGCCTCCGTCCCCAAGAGCATGCAGTCTTTTGTTCCGTGTCTGCCTGCTACGTAAATTGCTGGGCAGCAGTTACTTTCAGTTGCTTTCATTAGTTTCATAGGTTAGATATGGAAAAGACCATTTCTTCAAATCAGAACCTATCCTAGGTGCGATAGATATAGTAAGACAGAACATCCCGCTCCAGAGGTGAATTCTTTCCCCATACATATCCAGCCCGTTTGGCGTGCAAAAACCCCGTGGCTTTTATTGTTTTCACAGGTGTAATATATGGAAAAAAAGGCATTTCTCCAACTCAAAACTATCCTTGGAGGGATGGAAGCTATTTCAAGGTATCACTGACAAAACTGTAGTCAGTTTGGAAATAAGAAACGTAATTTTAGCTTTAACTAAATGGTATGAGGCAGGAGCTAACACAGTGTTAGATACGTAAAAAGCATTTCATCAAAATAAAACTACCCTTGGTGCGATGGAAGCTATTTCAAAGGCATCATTGATAAAACTGTAAACATGTTGGAGAGAAGAAACATAGAACTGTAAACATTTTGGGTAGAAAAAACGCAACGCCGTTTTTCCTTCCACCAAATCCTGTAAGGCAGGAGCTAAAATCAATAAAGGATAAAATCAAATCCCGAAAAAGATATGACATACTGCATTAGTTATTCCGTTGGACAGCGATAGGTTTGGATAAATAGGACAATCGATGGGAAATGAGTTAACATACATAGTAGGGATTTTTATCATGATAGATTGCATACCGGTTCAGCGTAAAGAGTCTCATATGCTTTAATGGCATGCTGTTGTCAGAGTACATTACTACACCAAAAGGCATCTTCGCTATGCAGTTGACATATAGAAACACCCCAAGAATACTGACAAAGGTGATCGTTGGAACTTCACTGAATACGTCGTCCATCATTCATAAATTTATGAAATTACAAGGCAATCTATAATTACATTGCAATAAAAGAGCATGTATATAAATAACAAATGTGAAATTGATCAGAAAGTCATAGGCTTATGATCAACCTATTCCATCAAAATTTCCAAATGGAAAATTTATTAATGAAGGCCTCTGTTCTAATATCTAGCAATGTAAAGACTAGGCCTGAATTTTATTTGCAGACAGCACAATAACACAGAAATACAATCGGACGAAATCTACCATAGTAACAGTAATACGTAAGGATTTAAAACTGATCTAAGGATTTAGAGATATTCTAATTCCATGTCAACCAAAATAATAACTTACATATGTCTGGAAGAAATCTACCATAGTAAGAGTAATACGTAAGGATTTCAAACTGATCTAAGGATTTAGATATATTTTAATTCCATGTCAACCAAAATTGTAACTTACATATGTCTGGAAATCCCTTAGGCCGGGCAAATAAAGCAATTTCAGAAAATGTAATTTCCACCGATAAAGAAATATCATTGCGGATGCTATGTCTAAGAAGGGACTCTCTGCAGCAGCTGGTATGATGCACATTCCCCTCCGGAAGCACGAAATATCATTGCTGATGCTATGTCTAAGAAGGGACTCTCTGCAGCATCTAGTATGGGGAAGTATGATGCACATTCCCCTTCGGGAGCACAGCGCCCTCATTGCTGAGGACACCATTGTATTCCCAACGCCATCATTACTGACGACACCATTGTACTCACAACGCCCTCATTGCTGACGACACCATTGTACTCCCATGGAGCTCATCTGGACTCTATTTTTACTGATGGTTAAGTATTTCTGTGTTTATACAGTGGTTATGTTTTATCTTCCTCGTTTTTGTATATATGAGATATCTCCAACAATGAACACTATTTTCTGTTTTTGGCTGAGTTTGTATGCGCATTCCAGATAGACTGCTTTCTACAAATTAAGTTATTTCTGGAAACATATGTTGAATCACATACTGCTAGAGTTTTTTGGGATTACATGATGTAAAATGAGAATTATGACTTTTGTACAGGTGCATAAATACAAACCAGCGTTTTTTCCTCTGAAAAAAATTTAAAGGAAAAATGTACCCTTGTTACGCCAATCTTCAAAATAGCAATTACAAAAGTATTCTGGATTGGCCTTGAATTAGCTTCAGTCATACAACACGCGCATTACAATCGTATCAAACACTCATATTACAATCGTATCAATAGACAAAAATATCACCAATTGCTATGATCACCTTGCCTTCTATGTAACTTGGCAATTTTCAAGAATAATATAAAACACTGTGTTTTCATATCCGATGGGCTATTCCACCTTTGGAGTGTGACTACTTCATAGGCACAAAAACAATCTACACAATGTTCCGTTCTCTCCCTCTCTCGAAAATTGCTGTGTAAACCTCTACCTTTCTTATAACTTCCATTATATATTACCCGTCATTCCCTAGAGTCACTGGCTTCTTCTTATCTTCTTTATTGCTTAGTAAATAAACATTCGAATTCCTTATCAGTGGAACCACCACAACCATTGTGGCGTTTTCTACATAGCTTACCAGAGGCCAGGGAATTTCTATTCTCATGTTGGCAGTTCTACCACAACCACAGTTCCACCAATCTTTCCACAGATCTTGGAGACTTCTCCAAACCAGCCTATAATCATGAGGGACCCAAAAGAGAAATATTTATGCTCCAATTAGATGCCACTTCATACTGCAAGCCACTTATCAATACGCAAATAATAGGTGTAAGTGATTCCTCGGGGCAATGTATAAAGCGTCTTCCGCCATTGTTTTCCTCTTCCGTTGCATAAAACCACATCTTCTCAGCTGGAGAACAGTATGTCCAAACCTTAACTCAGATTTTTGGTTGCGGCTAGTAACAAGAAGTATCATGTAGATAAACAAAATCTTCAGTGCAGGGGACTGCTCCTAACGGTTTTCCACGAGGAAGTTGCATTTACTGAATAGTGCTACTTGCTAATTGAATTAAGAAGTGAAACGGGCACTATTAATTCATATTGGACATTGGGGTCCAAATATGTTAGTTTGTTGCGCTATTACAAGGGAGCACTGAGGTTGGTGTTGAGATATCGGTCTGGTAAATGAAACGTTGTTGGTTATATTCAATCAGGGAATTTAAATCTTAATTGCATTTTATCAAGGAATTTATTCTTTGTGGTTAAATTTTATCAAGGAATTTTATTTTCTGTGGTTGGATTTCTTTCTCCTTTAGCTATTTTAAGTTTTTTTAGAATTGTTTCTTTTTAAGATTTATGAAGTGATGATTTTGGGATGTATTTGATTTTAAGGCAACTTTAGGGTTTGCGTAAAAGTTGATTTGAACAAGAATTTGTCTTTTTCACTTCTCCAAGTGGATGGGATTTGTATCCAAAAAAATGTGTTATTTGAACCCATCAAATGCTGGTTTTACTCGTCAAGCTCACGACCACCTCAATCATGACTACCCACATTAGAAACTACCCCAATATTATGTTAGGGTTCAGCTTCTTATGGTATGTGCATTTCCACAACAATCACCCCAGCGAATAGGGGTGGGTTATCAAATGGATTTCCCCAAGTGGCAAAGGATATTGGCTCACAAGGCCAAGTTGTTGAGAACGTGTCTTGCACATCACAGAGGTTATAGACCCATTCTGGTGATAGTGTGGCTTAGGGGTAATCTGTAACTAGATTCCAGAAATGTGTGGTTCTAAATGTGGACTTACTAATATTTTGCAATGTTAGAGTTCTATACCAGCATCTGTTATAGGTGTAAGCCATCAACCACAGGGGGTTCTCTCTTACTCCTCTAGACATCTGTGGTAGTAGCGAACTGTGCTCCTCAAGCAAATTATTTCAACGAAATTTTGACTCTTTCCCTGAGCAAGGACCTCTTCCTCAGGTAATGTGGCATTGAGCAACATATTCAATACTTTAGGGAACCCTCTTTTCCATGAACAATACTATCTCTTTTTCTAGGAATGTGAGAGGGATGACAATTCTATATCCGAAGCAATTTTTTTGAGTTCTACAATATGAAGCTAAATTTATTTCTTTAAGAGATCAAATATATTGGATTTGACCTTCATAGTCGCACTGTCTATGTGTGGAACATTGTCCATTTGGGGCCAGAGATCACTTTTAAAATAGGTCAAGCCATTGGTGCTTGTTATATCCCCTTATCTTTATAAATTTTTAACTTGGTATGAGTATGACCTATATTGCAAGTTATTATGGCTACTCTTTTAATACGAGAGGGGTTCCTCAGATTTTATGTGATGTATGAAGCTAATATTAGTTCAACTGTAACCCACATTTGGGAGTGGATGACATTTTCTTTGCTACATGTGGAATCGATTGTAAGTGGTAACTTCACCATTGTCCATTGGGATGGTAATAGGGGTGGTGACGCAAGTTTGGTAGTGTAGTGTGGAGAAGTAAAGTGTGGTACAAAGCCACCTTTTATCTCTTTGATCATAGTTGGGGAAAAATAAATTGGATTATAGATGGTAGTTCACATGGTCGAATTTTTGTTAGTGAAAGGGGAGGGCATAGGTAACATAGGATAGGGTATATGGCCATCAACATTTTATTTCATTTTTGAGGGGCTTCGACCAATTGATGAAATAATGGAGATCACTAGCTCGGATCATCTTCTCATTAATAGTTCCATTTTGGTGGGTCATGTGAAATATTTGAAGCCATGCCTTGCACAAGCTGAATGTTTCTCATTTGGGTTTTCTTCATTTCAATGATCTTGTTCAAAATGTTTCAAAATTTTCTCTAGGCCTTTTATGGTATACGGGTTGGATTTTATGGTGGTTGAAAACCTCAAAACATTCGAAGCATTATCAAATCCATGCATGGTTGGGAGCATATGCATGCTCACAAACATAGATGAACACTTGGGGAGGCAAGGCAGAAGCTAGAGGAGGTTCATATATGTCTTGAGGAAGCCTTACATACCATTTCCTTATAAAGTATGCAACTCACTTGGAATTGGTGTTGCATAGGGACGAGAAGCATGTCACTAGGGTAGTTGGGTTTTTTGTAGGCAACACTAAAATTTGGAGGGGTCATGGGCTCCAAGCTCTTCTTTTGAGGACGATCCATTTAAGATAAGAGTTATGTTTGGTGTTTATTTTTAGGTTTTTTTTCTTATTAAGCCTAAACAAACATGATTTTTTCTATAAGGATTTTTTTAATAGGGTGGTGTTGCACAAGGCCTATATTATAGACCATGACAAGCTAGGCAAGGATTTCCCCATGATTTAAATTTTTGCATCCCTTTTCCTTATGACAATTGCTAAATCTCTAACGACTAATGAACTACCTTCTATGTTCTATAACAACTTATAGGAAATTATTTGAAATGACTTTAGTCGCTCGGTTTTAGAAGGCTTTTTTGTAGGACCTTTGGTAGAGTGCATTAACTAGGGGTTGAATAATATTATTTCAATGAATTCTATCAAACAACACCATTCATAGATAGTGACCAATAATTTTATTAAGTTATGCTTACAAATTATTAGCTAATGCAATGGTGCTATAGGTAAGGGATGTCCATATTTTGCATTAGGAGCATGAGTTTGCACTGACTTCTATAAACTAGTATAATATTATGGAGGATGTCAATACTATCCCATGAGAGGGCATACTTGAAACGAATATAGATATGCCTAATTCCTTTTGGCACGACTCGAGATTATGGAGCTTTTAGCACCACTTGATTTGGCTTGACTTTCAAAGGTTGTACTCTCTTCATCATAATGGCATAAGCTTAGGATTGTTCTTAACACACAATAATGTATGTTGATGTGGAGGCCAATCAGAAGAGATTGAATAGTTTGCTTGGTTTGGGATAGCCACAATCTCTGGGTGCTTTCGTTGCTTGTGATTTTCGAAGGCCTTCTAACCTAGGCATAGTTGGACAAAAGGCATCCCTTGGATGGGCTTTGTACTTCCTACCTCAAGCTAAAAGAAATGAAGCACCTCCCATGGGATTGTTCTTTTTCAAAGTCTTATTCAGAGTTTGTTCAACATGACCTATTACCATTTTTCTACACAATCTTTTCTTAGAAATGTTTGGTAGTATTTGAGAATTTAAAACTTATTCATTCTTTGGAGACAATAGTGCTAATATGTTTTCGAGACTTTGATTCCTCAATTATTGAAGGAATATGTTTATATGTAATTATTAGTTAAAGACATTTTATCAATTGAAAATGCCAGCAAGTGGTTGCATACAACTACCCATTAATATCTTATTGTTGTTTTAACTTCTTTAAGGAAGAGGATGTTAAATAACTTTCTACATAGCCTACTAGTGTATTATACTTTTTTCCCCTCTAATATACACAATTATCTCTAAAGATGACAAATATTTTTTATATTTTTCTAGTGGAAAACCATTTTTTTATTATTGAAGTTGACGAAAAATGCATCCTTCATGTGCCTTGCACCAAAGTTAGATTAATTTCACCACCTATATGACAAAAGAACCTAACCATTGGCCAAAATCAAGATCAAACCCACAATTAGGCATAATAAAACTCTAGCAATGAAGGGAAAAGAAAATAGGAATATATTTTATCTATAAATATAAGAAATATATATATATACACACACACATTTTTTTAATGCATAATTTCAATTTTGGTTTTTATGTTATAATTTATGAAAAGGGCAAAGAAACATAGATAAAGATTACAAAGGAATGGGATAACAAGGGTAGACCTAGTAAAAATGGAAAGAAAAATAGATTGAAACTAGGGACAAATAGAATTATAACAAAGGATATGAAGCATGAACTGAAATTTATTTTAAAATGCCTACATAGTGAAAAATATTTTATGCAATTTCTATAACATGCCATAATCATCAACATAAAATACGAGTATTACAATACAAGATTTTGCCTACTTGTAGTGGATTTGAGTTGAATATCAACTAAGTGATGAGAATCTCAAAGATGGAAAATCAACCAATAAGATGATCATTATAGGAAAGTATTGACCTGGAGATGATGCTTCATTGATTCATAAAACACATTCATACATATACTTTTTCTAAAAATCACTTAGGAAAATCTTTCAAAATATGAAGAGTGAAATTATATGTATCTAACTAATTGACATAGTAAACATTAACAAATAACCCCGTCTACAACTTTGTAGATAATACTAACTAGTAGGATAAATTATACTATCTAACATTCCCCTAGTAGGATAAACTACACTATCTAACATTCCCCTTTACCTTTAACTGTTACAAATTGAAGCACAAACCATACAGAAGTTTCACCTTTAAATTTCAGAATTTTCTTATGCTAATGACTTTGTGAAAATGTTTGTCAATTGGTCCCGAGGGTTATGGAAATGGAGAACAATGTATACCATTTTTAACAAGCTCGGAAATGAGATGATAGTGAGTGTCATTGTGCTCATTTTTGTGATTAAACACATGATTGTTGGATAATGAAATGGCTGAATTATTGTGATCACATATGGGAGTTGGCTCCTTCTCTTCATATGCAAGATCACTTAAGAGCCTTCTCAACCATATGATGTGACATGTCACTAAAATAGCTCTTACATGCTCTACTTCAACTAAAGATATTGTGAACATAGGCTATTTATTGGATGCCCATGAGATTAATCACGTATGTTAGTGGAATGGATAATTTGGAATATTCTTCCAATCATCAAGGTTGCCCATAAAATCATTTCCTATGTACAAAACAAGAATATTTTCTTTGGAAGTGGAACACCAAATTACATAATCTATTGTACTTTCAATTTACCTAAAGATTATTTTACCAACCTTCCAATGAGAATATTTGGGAGACTCCATGAACCTAGAAATTAAGATTCCTCCATACATGATATTTGCCCTGATAGCTATAAGATACAAGAGTTTGCCTGCAAGTCTCTTCTACAAAGTAGGATCAAATAATGGTCCTTTCTCTGCTTTATTTAACATTGTACATCTTGGAATTGGTGTATATGTTTTCTTTCTTTTATCCATTCTAAACCTTCTCTAAATATCAATGGCGTTTTTCTATTGAAAAATAAAAATTCCATTTGTATATTATTGAACCTCAACTCCAACAAAATAATTCATCAGCACAAGATATTCATTTTCAACTTTGTCTTCATAGTTACTTTGAAATCATCCAAGATTAAAATTGTCATATATAGCATATCATCAACATAAAGGAAAAAAATTAGAATATTACTTTGTTTTTCTACATTTTTGTAAAGTGTGGGTTATTACTACTTCTTTTCCATGCATTCTAGAACAAATATAAACCAACATGATTTTATCTACCTCATGGATCTTGCTTCATACCATAGAATGCTTTCTTCAACCTATAAAATTTGTGCTCTTAAACCTTGCCTTAAATTTCGGCGGCTCATTTACATAGACTTCCTCTTCTAAAATTTCATTTTAAAGAGTTAATTTAACATCAATATGATAAACATGCCAAGATTTTGGATACAATTTCCAAAATTGCTCTGACTTTGTCTATTCTTACTACTAGGGCAAAGGTTTCTCAATAATCAATATTGGTTTGTTGAGCAAACCATTTTGCAAGAAGTATAGCTTTATAATTTTCAACTTCCTATTTATCATTAGATTTTGTTTTGTAAACCCATTTCACTCCAATGTGTGTTTTTCCTATTGGAAGATCTACAGAATCCCATGTGTGGTTCTTCCCAATTGAGATGATTTCTTCATTGAAAGCTCCAACCCACTATTATTCCTTGATCTTTTTTCTTGAAAGGATATTGGTTGACACGATAATAAAGAAAAGTGTGCTTGTTGATCCAAATTACCAGTACATAAATTTCTCTCAAACTTCTTGTTTTGTAGTTCCTTAAACAGGTTTAGGCAGGATTTGGATCACTATTGGAATAAGGACTATGAGTTATATGATTGTCTCATCTTGAAGATCAGCTTTCAACTTATAACCATTAAAGTACTAACAGTTGAGCTTGATCTCCTATAAAATCCACCTATTCATTTGCTTGTAGAAAAGGAATCTCAATTCCAACTATTTTATTAAGTTAATTATACCATAAGTGGTCTTCTTGATATTTAACATACATGCTTACTAATACGATTTTTGTAAACAATATTGTACAATATATTCACTTGATACAACTCAAAATAGCCAATAAATATACATTTTTCACTTATGTCATCAAACTTATTTCTCAATTCTCCAGGAACAAGTGCATAGGCTAGACAACCAAAAAAATTGAATGGGACACACCGGATTTCATGCCACTCCAAGATTCTCAAGGAACTTTGTCCATCACATTGTTGGTTGGGGATCAATTTAGTATATAAACTAAACAAGGAATATCTTTTACCCCCAAATTCATTTAATATACTTTTAACCTTAAGCATAATTTTGGCCATATCCATTATGGTCCTATTCCATCCTCTAGGTACTTCACTTTTTGTGGAATGTACATTGTTGTTAATTGTGTTGAGATTACATGCGACCTGCAACATGCCAAAAAATCTCTGGAATAATACTGACTATGTCCATATGATCTAAGTTCATTAATGTGCTTCCCACTATGTTTATCTACCATGGATTTGAATTATATGAATTTTCCAAAAGTTTTGATTCATTCTTGAAAAATATATACCTAGGTCATCTAACTAAAATGAGTCTCAATGTTATGAATCAAAAATTATCTCCTATTGACTTGTTTTTGTTAGACTATAGAGAAATATGTGTACTAGTTTAAGTGGTTCCTTGGATATGTAGGAAGTGGGTGCTGGAAAAATATCTCTATGGTTTTCAGATAGGATATGGCTTTCACAAGAGTCATCTTAAAAGTTTACTATGGGGAGACCTTTAACCATAAATTTGTTTTGTAATAGAATAATAATATGAAAGGGTACATTACCATATCTAAGATGCCATCAATAAGACTTTCCTGAGCTTAAGACATTCTATGAATATGGTTGTGGCTAACTAGTGTTCCTCGCCACTAATGGAAACTTTTTTCTTTTGGTCATATGCATATTTGCAACTCTCCTACTAGGTGTATTGTTTAAAATGGTACATGAGATTATGTTTTAGAAAAGGTACATAATAGAAATTTTAGATGTACTTTTTCCATTGTACTTAGTCAAAGTAAAGACTTTTTGATTTCCTTGAACATTTACTCGACAATCATCCCCAAATTTTCTATTAGTTTTGAATGAATTATTTAAACTCAATAACATGGTTTTGTTACTTGTAATGTGATTTTTGTAGTCATTGTCTAGCAACCAAATATCATTATTGTTGTATTTCTATGTTAATTGACATCAAAAGAACATGGATTCCAATGTGCCTTCATTAGTGTTTTCACATTAACTCTATATTTGTTTAAATATAATTTCTCTCTCCTACAATAACATCCATAATGACCACACTTCTACAATAATAACACTAGACTTTTGACTTGTCAATCCTCGTTAACTGATTGCAATATCTAACTTATCCTTTTTGGTTCTCAGGGAAATTGTGCAATTGTCATGTCTGCTATAATGTCGACCTATCTCATGCGTGATAAGAACTTCTTCCTCTCTCTTGACTTCTATTTCCTCCACCTCTTCCTTTACTAATGAAGGCCCATAGTGGAATGAATTTCCAAAGAGTCACTACGTCTATTGACCCTTATCTCATGTGTGAACCAAGGCCCTAATGGTTGTTTCATGAACCACTGTGATACATCATTAAACTCCTCCATGGCTACTATAACCATATCAAAATTTTGAAGAATGGTTCTAAGTACTTTTCCAACGACATTTTGATCTGAAATGACTTTTCCATGTGCTCAAAGTTGATTGACATCTTCTTGACATGTGTTATTTGTAGGTTTTAACCCTATAAAACTAATTGTTGCAAATTGATTCCTAACGAAATAGAAAATATGGAATGGCGTGTACATACATCAACTCATACACTTTAGCCTGAAAACCAAAATGAAGAAAACCAACAAGATTTAAACTTATATTAAGCAACATCCATAAACCACCAATGCATTTACCCAATATTATAAAAGAAACATATTTCCTTAAATACTACTTAGTACAACACTAAACCTACCTTGGGATCATACAAATGTACTACTTAGACATCTATTGACTTGTTCTACATCTCAACCAATGGAGCAACCTTGTCTACTAGTCATATATGTGTCGCTAAGGTTAATTACTTGCAATTTAGTTCAAGGATTGATTCAAGGAGATCCCATGTGCACACCCCATAATCATCTATTGAGGTCATTCCACTTTGTCCACATGTCCAGCACAAGGGACACCTCTAAAAGGGGATTCTTGCTATTCTTCGAGCTTAGACTACGATATTTCTCAAACCAAGGATGCAACCTCGTCTCTTGGCCTTATTAGAGGAAATTATTGTAGTTAACTCCTAATTTATTCATTTTTTACTTAGCTTGTGGAGTAAATTAGATAAGAGATGCATTGAGAATTATTTACAAGAGTATTTATTGTAACCTCCTACAAAAACAAACTCTTGTATATCTTGAGTAACAAGTTCAACAAGGAGGTTAGAGATGTTTATTTTATCATTTTCCATTAGAGAACTAAAGAGTCTAGAAAAAAAAATTCATTGTCTAATATAAGTTAAAGCTAAAACATATATAAGGATTTGTTCTCTCCATTTCTAACATGTGAGTATGGTAGCTCAAACTTGTGGAATGAATGTAATTTATTTGTCTAAGTTAGGTGATTTTTCGTAGACAATATATTTATGCGGCGAAAACGGTATAGTTGCACCGTTGTCAACCTATGATTTTAGGTTTATATTATCAAAGAGAGATCTAGGACCATCTTGTCTCAGAAGAGAGGATTTAAATCCCTAAAAGCATTATTGTGAGTAAAACTTTTGACTTATCTCATAGAGGAGGTGTTTAAGGCCCTATACATCCAAGGTGAGTACAACCTTAACTTCTTTTAGAGTAGTTTGGTTGTGGATCTCCCTTAAGTGAGTCCCCTCCATTTTATTTTTTAATACTTATCTTCCAACTTAGGGATGTTATAGACCACATTGATTTCGTTTTCTATAGCCACAAATATTTTATTAGAATATCCCTCTTAGATTGCATGCATGACCCTGTAGACTAAACAATAAGTCATTTAATTTCCTTTCATCCATCACCTCAAAAAAAATTGCCTTTTTTTATGTTTTTGTTGCATTTTTTGTTAAGATCTCTATACATCCACTCCATTCTGCATGAAGTGACCTTGGTAATGTTAGCTTGGTTTGTGGTAGTAGCAGACACGTGTTCTAGTCTCCATCGTTTCTAACGGGCTGAGGAACACAGGATATCGAAAACCCATAATAGGTTTCATCAAAAAAGCCTTTGAGACACCTCAATTAGATTAATTAGCCATTATTGAAGATTTTCTTATGTCTAACTTAGGAAAAATGGTTAATTAAATCATATTAATTGAGGGAGGTCGATTTTGATCTAAAGACTTCTGGAAAATTTAATTAGCATAGTCAAGAAGATCATATCCATCAATTAAGATGTGATGCTGGTTGTTGGTTGCCTAAAAGAAGATTATAAGAGGAAATTCGATGGGGTTGGAGAAGACACAGTTATTGTGAGAGAAATTTGATTTCCCAATTGCAGTGATTTAGCAAGGGCCCAGTTGAAGCTAGGGAGACACCAGTAGCAAGGTATTCAACAAATATTTGGGAGGAAACTTTTGGATGAAAATTTCCACAGTGATTTATAATTTCGAGAGGGAATAAGGGGATTGATTTATCTACAAAGAATGATGTTGCATCAGCTAGTGCAGGTAGCTAATTTTCCTAGTGTGAGTTGCCAGCAAGACTACGTTTTAGTTTCTAGCAGTTAGATCTATTTCTTGGAGGTAGAGTGAGTGGGTCTAGGAGGCAGAGAGATATAGTATTAATTGCTTGGAAGTGATTCCATAGGCTGAGGGAATTTGCAGAGCCAGTAGTGTGAACTTTTGGCCTAGAGTGCGAGTGCCTCGAAGGAGTGTGAATTGGTTGGAGGAGGCCAGATGAATTGTAGAGGGAGATAGAGAGTCTATTTATTTTTTGTTAGTGTAGATTATTTATTGCCAGAGGTTTTCCATTGAAAGGAAACTAGTTGAAATTTTTAAAATTGATGAATAATAATAAAACCCTCATCTACTACATTGGTTTTCACTTCGCAGTTTTTCCAAGGACGTGTCCAAAGATAACGATGTCAAATTTTATTGTGTGTGTGCATTATTTTATCAGTTTGTATTTATTTTCTGCAACATATTTAATTTTGAAGATTGCAATAGTGATTTAATCGTTATTTGTCATAAAGTTAATTACAGAACATAGATAATCTCCAGTAAATAGAAGATTAAATTCTAGTTTATTGCAATTGTGGAAATTTCACATGGTATCAGAGAAAATATTAGATCAATGAAGCTCTAGAGTGAGGGTTGTGTTGTTCAAAGGGAGATCTAAAGCACAGAAAACCAAATCTGCATAGGCCAACCCAGGAAGTGTGATTTATATAGGTAGAGATTCTATTTTCAATATAGGGAGGTGATCCAGAGGAAAAAGAAAATTGTCCCATCTACAAAAATAAGCAATGAGATTGTCGGAAAGGATTTCCAAAAGTAAAATAGATTTCACGAAGAAAATCAAACACATAGGATTTGCAACATAAGGGTTTTGTAGTAGTAGATCAGCATAAGGCAGGGAAGAGATAACATGCAAAGGTTTTATACCTAGTTTATTTATTTAGTTTATTTGAGTACTCATATTTTTGAGATATGGTCACAGAAATATTTAGAGACCAAGATCATATGGATTTGTCTTCCATATTGGAAGATTATTTCGCTAAGATAACTTACCTCTATAGCTCGAATTCACTAGGTGTCTAATATATAGATAATGGAGGGTCGACACACATGATAGGAGCTAGGAGATGGACTTCCAGATTCATATGGGAAACAACACTAAATGTACCCCACCAGGAAAGGTAACATCAATTTTAGAGGGAGTCTAGGTCATGAACTAATGTTACAAATGTGTTGCATGCACCAGGCTTGGTCATGAACCTAATTTCAGTTTCCAAACTGGTTTTTGCTTCACAATTTTTCCAGGGACATGTCCAAAGATAATGATGTCAAATTTTATTGTGTGTTCATTATTTTATCAATTTTGTATTTTATTTTCAACAGCATATTTTAATTGTGAATATTTCAATAGCGATTTAATAATTATTTTTCATAAATTTAATTACAAAAGATAAATAATCTCTAGTATATAGAATATTAAATTTCAGTTTATTGCAATTGTGGAAATTTTACGTGGTATCAACACAAAGATTAGATCAATGAAGCTCTAGTGTGAGGGTTGTGTTGTTCAAAGGGAGATCTAAAACACAAAAAACCAGATCTGCATAGGCCAAGCCAAGAAGTGTGATTTGTACGGGTAGAGATTCTATTTCCAATATAAGGAGGTGATCTAGAGGAAAAAGAAAATTATCCCATCTACAACAATAAGTAGTGAGGTTGTTGGAAAGGATTTCTAGAAGTAAATTAGATTTCACGAAGAAAATATAACACAAAGGATTTGCAACATAAGTGTTTTGTAGTACCAGATCAGTACAAGGCGGGGAAGAGATAGCACACAAAGGTTTTATACCCGAATTATTTATTTAGTTTATTTGAGTACTCATATTTTCGAGATATGACCACAAAAATATTTAGAGACCAAGAGGATATGGATTTGTCTTCTAGATTGGAAGATGATTTCACTTAGATAACTCACCTCTATAGCTCAACTTCACTAGGTGTCTAATATATAGACAATGGAGGGTCGACACACATGGCAGGAGTTAGGAGATGGACTTCTAGATTCATATGGGAAACAAGACTAAATGTACCCCATTGGGAAAGGTACCATAGATTCAAAGGTAGTCTAGATCATGAACCAGTGTTACAAATGTGTTGCATGCGTCAGGCTTGGGCATGAGCCTAATTTCATTTTCCAAACTGGTTTTTGCTTTGTTGTTTTTCCAGGGACATGTCCAAAGATAACGTTGTCAAATTTTATTTTGTGTGTGCATTATTTTATCAGTTTTATATTTATTTTCCGCAACATATTTTAATTGTGCAAATTTTAATACTGATTTAATCATTATTTGTCATAAAGTTAATCACAAAAGATAAATAATCTCCAGTAGATAGAAAATTAAACTCTAGCTTATTGCAATTGTAGAAATTTCACATGGTATGAGAGCAAATATTCGATCAATGAAGCTCTAGAGTGAGGATTGTGTTGTTCAAAGGGAGATCTATAGCACAGAAAACCAGATCTGCATAGGCCAAGCCAAGAAGTATGATTTATACAGGTAGAGATTTTATTTCCAATATACAAATGTGATCTAGGGGAAAAAGCAAATTGTCCCATCTACAACAATATGTAGTGAGGTTTTCGAAAAGGATTCCCAAAAGTAGATTAAATTTCACGGAGAAAATCTAACACAAAGGATTTGCAACATAAGGATTTTGTAGTAGCAAATCATCACAAGGCAAGGAAGATATAGCCCACAAATATTTTATGCCTAGTTTATCTCTTTAGTTTATTTGAGCACTCAAATTTTCGAGATATGGCCGTGGAAATATTTAGACACCAAGAGGACATTTATTTGTCTTCCAGATTAGAAGATGATTTCTCTCAGATAACTTACCTCTATAGCTTGACTTCACTAGGTGTCTAATATATAGACAATGGAGGGTCGACACACATGATAGGAGTTAGGAGATGGAATTTCAGATTCATATGGGAAACAAGATTAAATGTACCCCATTGGCAAAGGTATCATCGATATTCATACGGAGTCTAGACCATGAACTAGTGTTACAAATGTGTTGCATGCGTCAGGCTTGGGCATGAATCTAATTTCAGTTTCCAAACTACGAAAAAAGGGATATGATGTCACCTTCATAGGAAAGAAGGTGCTCACCAAACACCAAATTTGGAAGAAGGTGAAGTTGATTGGATTTCAAAGCAACAGGTTATATAAGTTTCAGCTCAATTATCCAAAGGCACTAGTTAGAAGCAACAATGACAGTAGCAGTAGTAGAGACGTCGGTGAATTGTGGCATAGGAGAATGGGACATTTATACCATGGATCACTTAAGATGCTCTAGGAGACAATGAGACATGTTCCATAATTGAATATGGAACACGACGATGAGTGGAGGGCATGTGTACTTAGGAAATCCATTAAAGCAACATTACACAACAAATCAGATGGTGTGTTGCAGCTTGTGCATTCAAATATTTGTGGCCCAATGTCCAATATATCTCTCAGAGGATACGAGTATTTCATTACATTCATAAATGACTACTCTAAGAAGATCTGGATCTACTTTTTGAAGACTAAGGATGACGTCTTCAGTCATTTCCACGAGTTTAAGTCTCTAGTGGGAAATATGACAAGGGAAAAGAACAAGGTACTTTGCATGGATAATGGAGGAGAGTACACAAATAATGACTTCATGGGATTTTGTGTGAAGGAGGGCATCAAAAGGGAGTGGGAAACTCCATACAATCTACAACAGAATAGAGTAGTGGAGTGGAAGAACAATTCTATAGTTAGGTAGAAAAGACTATGTTGTACGACTGGGACATGCCCAAGTTTCCATGGGCAGAGGCATATAACACAGTAGTGTACATAAAAAATAGGGTTCCTTACAAGGCATTTGGGAAGATAACACTAGAGAAGGTTTTCTCAAGGAAGAAACTAGAGGTCAGTCCCTTCAGAATCTTTGGTAGCATAGCATACTACCATGTGCTATATGAGAAGCACACTAGAGTAGGTCAAAGAAGGGGTATTTCATTGGGTATAGTGAAACCTCAAATGCATACAGGATCTATATTCCTAGCAACAAGAATATTATCATGAGATGGGATGTGATGTTCATTGAGAGGGCCTTTAAGAGATCTCGCAAGTTGCCGACAGGTGATCAAAGTGAGCCATCAAAAGTTCCATAAATAATCACACGGTAAGCAACTTACTAGTTAGTTACCAGTATTAGCACCAACTTAGGTACAAGGGATAAAGTGAGTTCACAACATACAAATCAATAGAGGTAGGATGAGGGGCCAGTAGAACCACCCACCACTAGCAGTAGAACCAATAGAGAAGTTTGCCATACACTGAAAAATGCGTAGGAGATTATGGGGGCTTCTAGGACATGCAAGAGAGAGGGAAAACAACTAGACATGTGCCAAGCGTTGGTGGCATAGGTTTTTGAACCTTCCAGTTATCAGGAGATTGCAAAACATTAGGTGTGGCGAGATGCCATAGTGGAGGAGTAAGCTCCATCATGACAAATGATGCATGGGAGGTTGTGCCTAGACCTGTGGATAAGTTAGTTGTTGTCTTCAAGTGGATCTATAAGATCAAGTACACTGTAGATGATAATGTAGAGAAGTACAAGGCTAGGTTTGTGGTGAAAGGGTATACACAGAAGGAAGGTATAGACCATGAGGAAACCTTCACCCCAATGGCTAGATATACTTCCATTTGGTCAATAATTTTACTAGAAGCACAAATGGTATGGCAAATTAAACACATGGACATCAAGATAAAATTATTAAACAAGGTGATAAAGGAGGAGGTATACATCAAACAGAAAAAGGGCTTGGGGATTCATGAGAGGTGCAGACATGTGTGTAGGCTGAAGAAAGCACTATATAGGCTCAAACAAGCTCCTAGGGCATGGTATGGTATTGACATCTACTTGCAATAGATGTGATTCGTGAAGATTGATGTCAATTCCAACCTTTACTGTCTAATAGTAGATGGTGAGCCACTCATCCTAATGTTTTATGTGGATGTCCTCTTTTTGGCAAAGGTCATGAGGGCTCAAAGAGGACTGCAAGAGGAACTTGGCATCAAAATTTAAGGTGAAGGTTTTGGGACTAACACGTTAGTTCCTAGGCCTGGAGGTATGCTAGACAGACAGGGACATCTTCCTTGGTCAAGGGAGATATGCTACTGAAATCTTGAAGAGGTTCACGATACAAGACTATGTACCTACATCCACACCTATGATTACTAACTGGAGGAAGATAGATGCATCAGAGGGCAGGGATGTGGACATGACCTTGTATAGAAATCTTATCAGTTCACTTGTGTATCTAGTTAACATAAGGCTAAACATCTATTTCTCAAGTAACACTCTCAAGCAATTTATGATGGGACCTATGAAAGTGCATTGGACAACAATGAGAAATATATTTATGTTGTTGTATGGAAAAATCAAGTATGTATTGAGACATACTAAAGGTGATGGTGTCAAGTTATGTTGATATATAGTTGCAGACTAGCTAACAAGTTTAGTGGACAAGAAAAGCACCCCAAGATGTTGCTTCAGTATTGGATTAAGGGTTGTCTCTTGGTGCAACAAGAAGCAAAAGTCTATGTCATTGAGTTTTGCAGAAGCAAAATACATGGCAGCCAACATGGTAACTTGCAAAATGGTTTGTCTTCGGAAGCTGCTAGTGAGCTTGTTCGGTCAGAGGATGGAGCTGACTAGTATCTACCACAAAAATCAGAGGTGCATCACACTCTTTGAGAATATAATGTTCCATGATATGTCGAAGCATATCGAGATATGGTACCACTTCATCAGAGATTTTATGCAGCATGTATCAGTTCAGCTTCAACATGTTCCCATAGATCAACAGGTTGTTGATATCCTCATGAAAATCTTGTGTGGGGCAAAGTTTGTCTACTTCATCGAGCAGATGAGAGAAGTGGAGAACACCTTCCTCACTAAGAGGGAGCATTAGTTTTTGTTTTGGTCTGTAGAATTCAGGTGTTCTAATCTTTGTGGTGTCTATAAGAGGTTAAGGAACATAAGGTCTCCAAAACCCAAAAAATATTTCATCCAAAAAAATCCTTAGAGACACATCAATAAGAATAATTAGCCATCAGTAAATAATTTCCTAAGTCTAACTTAGGAAAACAGGTAATTAAATCATATTAATTAAGGGAGGTTGATTTTAGATTTTACTCTAGAGACTTTTGGAAAAGTTAACTGACAGAGTCAACATGATCATAACCATCGATTGAGATGATATCATGGTCATTGGTTTCCCAACAAAAGATTATAAGATCAATGTCAATGGGTTTGGAGAAGACATAGTTAGTAGAGAGCAGTTCGGCTGCCCAGAAGCAGTGATTTAATAAGGGAACAATGGAAACTATGGAGATATGAGGAACGAGGTATTCAACAAAGATTTGGTAGGAAAATTTCCTAAGAAATTTTCCACAGTGATTTCTAGTTTCCATAGGCATGAAGGGAACGATAAATCTACATAGAAAGAGGTTCCATCAAATAGTGCGAGTAAAACCTTTTCTTAGAGTGAGTTGCTGAAGAGACAATGTTTCAGTTACAAGTGGTTGGATCTATTTCCCGGAGGTAAAGCCCGTGGGTCTAGGATGCATAGGGAAGCAATATGACTTGCTGGGAAGTGATCCTAGTGATTGAGCGAATTTGCAAAGAGTGTAGTGTGCATTTCTGAGTAGGAGTGTGAGTGTCAAGAAGGAATGCCAATTGGATGGAGGAGGCCCAATTAGTTGTAGAGGGAGACAAAGAGTCTCCAATTATTTTTTGTAAGTGGAGATTACCAATTACTGAAGGCTTTCCAGTGAAACACAACTAGTTGTAATTTCCAGAATTGTTGAATGATAATAAAACCCTCATGACCTGCATTGGCTTTCCCTTCATGTCTTTTCTAGGGGCATTTGTCTGAAAATAACAGTTTCAAATTTTAATGTGTGCATTATTTTCTCAGTTTTGTATTTCATCTTCAATGATATATTTTAATTGTGAAGATTGCAATAGTGATTTAGTCGTTATTTTCTGTAAGGTTAATTACACAATAGAAATAATCTCGAGTAGATAGAAGATTAAATTCTAGTTTATTGTGATCGCGGAAATTTGACAGGTAACCCATAGGGAGGGACTCCCTAACATAGGTTCATCCTTTGACTGCATAGTAAGAAAGTGTTAACAAGGTCATAGTGGCCAACATATTAGAGGTGATAGTAACCAATATCTTAGTTCCACAAGTGTTCATCTATGTTTTCGGATTTTACATTTCTAGGTGGCAAATTGTGTGCTAAGAGGCACCATGCATTCATTAAAAAGAAGCGCAAAGCATTAGATGCCTTAACCAAACAAACAATACAATAGACCACCATGACCTACATCCTTGAAACCCTCCAATCATTCTAAAATAGTAGACAACAATCATGTGACTATGTCCTCAACACCTTTCACCATTCCCCCTTACCACATACATGTTTATCACTATGAACCTCATTCATTTGACCTCCCATAATACCAAGGAAAATTTTAGGAGCTAAATTTCACTAGTTAGTTTTTCACATTTTTAAAAAAATCAAATCACTAAATTTTATTTATTCTAAAAATGATTAGTCCAAATTATGTAGAATAAATTTACAATAACCTTAAAAATTGTCAAAAATTTATTGAAACTATATAATATCCTCAAAAATATTCCATATTAGAAATGAATAAAATCAACTACAATTTTTACACTTCACAATAAACTTATATTTTAATCCAAATTATATAAAATAAAATTACCATTACATTAAAAAATTATCAAATATATATTAAAAACCTATAATATCCTTAAAAATTTTCCATATAAAAAATAATAAACTCCCTTATTACTTTTACACTTCACTATAAACTTATATTCTTAATATTTCCCTACCAAATACCCTCTCCAAATATTACAAATTACATATTTTACCCAACCCATTTCAATATCTTACATTCTCAATTTTAACTATTAATTATAAAGCCTCTTTCCCAACCTTTATCTGTAGAGAACAACCTCAACACCTTTTTTACACTTCACTATAAACTTATATTCTTAAAATTTCCCTACAAAATACCCTCTCCAAATATTACAAATTACATATTTTACACAACCTACTCTTTCCCATTTCAATATCTTACATTCTCAATTTTAACTATTAATTATAAAGCCTCTTTCCCAACCTTTATCTGTAGAGAGCAACCTCAACACCTTGCCACTTCAATGACTGACATAAATCAATCCTCAAGGATATCGTGCACCCACACAGCTGTAAATCAACTTTCCTAAGACATACCCTAGATTACAGGCAAGGAATTAGCCCTTAAGAGATAGATGGTTAAGAGATAATCCAAAAGAACAAGGAAAACGAATACAGAATAATAATGCAGATGTACAAAATAAAGATACCATGCTCCCTGCAATTCATACTCTCCCCATTAGACGCATCAAGTGCCTACAAAAGTTAGAAGAATCAACACCACCTTATCAAATCGCGCATGAGAAACTACTTACTGATAATGCTCTTTAGTCCTTCCGTGATTGCCTTAGGGAGATGTGTAAGAAGATAATATCGGTCGGAATAGCACATCACCAATTCAGTTTAGTTGAGAAACACTACATTGAATTCAGATTGTTTTTAGTGTATTTTTTTTGAAAAAATTGAGGTTAAATTTTAATAGGTTATTTAAATTGGTTTTTTTTATGGTGTATATAGTTTTAGTATATAAAATTTTTTAGATTATTTAAATTATGTAGGGTTATTTAAATTAAATTTGTGATTTCAATAAATTTCTGAAAAAATTTAAAAAATTAAATCTGAAAATCTATAAAAAAACTTCCATTGAAAACAACTCACATTGAATTATTGAATTACACGAGTAAAAGCGAATACCCCACCTTATTATACTCTTCATTTAAGAATTATAAACGATCAAGAGAAATAAAGATGGTTGAACGAGGACTGAACAAAGAGTATTCGAAGATAACTAGTTCTCACTCTATCAATTTATAGTGAAGCTTGTTGGTAAATTAGATCTTTTTTTCAGCCCTTCGACAACTGAGGTCATCCAGATTTAGCAACTAGTCAACGGTATTCAATACATATCCAACATTGTGACGAGCTCCTTAGTAATAGTGTCGAGATGTATCACAGTGGGAAATGCGGAAAGATGTTCAAACTTCAAATAACCTCAAACAATAGTATCTTCCAATGACAGACCTCAGATTTTTAAATCCATATCTGCGAAGGCAGATATTAGTTACCATTTTGTGCCCTAGAGACGTTTTAATTGACCATGCATGCCTCGCGACGGTTACACAAATATCAATATTGTTGGAGTTGAGTTTTTAGAAGTCGATTCAGACATGCGTGATAGTTACAGTTCCACAGTTTAAATTCAGTCCAGATTCAATTAACTGTGTGGCGAATTCAAGATTCTATCCAAATTTCCAATGATAAAATACTGAATTAAATTAATACAGTCCAGAGGCTGTGGTCCAAAGACTAAGGTTGGAGGTTTTGTCCCCAATTTGAAAACAAAATACTGAGTTAATATTCATCACTGGATTTTGATAAAATAATGAAATGAAATGCGCCGTTCAATTTTTTCTAACTTGTCAATATAAATTCTTTATCATCGCTTCACAAAATAGATAATGTAGACTTGCACATGCGTTTGGACAAAAGATCAAACAATCTAACTAAAAAGACACTATTAGAGAGAGAAGCCCCTCGGGCCGTTGCAAGTTATTTCCTGTAGTGATGATATAGCGGGCTGAGACTTTATACGCAAACTCCCAATGATACGATAGTGAATTGAAATGTATCACTGATTTTTTTTTAACTACCCATTTTGAATTTTTTTATTTATTTTGACAAGTGGATAATGTTGAGTTATATTAGCGTTGATTTGTGGTTCTAGAAACAGATAGAACACTCACTATTGTTTATTTTTTTAAATAAGTGATTTGACAGTATACTCATTATCATCTATTTTTTAAATTTGTATTTTAAATTTAAATAAATAAAGTAACAATACACCGGTCACTATCCCATTTTTTTTTAATTTGTAATTTAAAAACAAATAATAAACTCATCCCCAACTATTTTTTTGAAATCTATACGAAATGAATTTTTTTTAATTTATACGAAGCGACTTAACCATACATCTATTATCATCTAAAGTGAAATTAGAAGCCTTCTAGCTCCATCTGCACAGCCTGTGAATCGCACCCTAGCCAATATCGTGGGAGGGTACTATGATACCACTACACCAGGTGCCCTTTCACAAGCTCTTCATACCTTTGGTTAAATATTACTTTATGCTTTTTTATGTGTCCTGTAATCATGGCCTTTGGTTAAATATTACCTTGTGTTTTTCCATGTGTCCTGTAATCATGGTCCGTAGGATTACTTAATGACTTGTTTATTTTATGCGTTTGCGCATGTTCTGCAAAGCCACTTTATATTTATGATTTATGATTTGTGGATTTGAACTATCTGCGAATGTATTTGGATCCACAATTTAGATTCATAATTGGAATGATCGCATGACAGCGTTATATTTGAAAGTAAAGTAATAATTTATTGGATTCCTTTACTTTTTGCGAATGTATTTAGATCCACAATGGCATAACTAAAAGTAATGGCGTCTAGTGTTATACTTCAAAGTACAACAATAATTTATTGGATTGCCTGACAACGAAAAATATTTGTACGTTGTGTTTTCTTTTTAAGATTTTTGCATATGGGTAGCACAATAGTTCCTCTCCTCTTCTAGTTTAATGCAACCCAGATATTTGTCATTATTTAGATAAAAAGAGATGGTCCCTGTCTCTATTATTGGGTGAATGATATAAAGTTGCGGTGAATGATATAAAGGTGTGGAGTTATTATTGTATATAATTTTATCATAATTAATTATAATAATAAATAATATTAAATTGTTAAATTGTGTTAAAAGGCGTTTTAAAATAGTAGTATTTGATATGTTGCGAAGGGAATTTTACATTAATAATATATATTGTATACGTTGAAAATATGTGTTAATTTTACTTTAAAAAAATAATTAAGTAAGTTTTATTTAAAAAAATTAATTAAAATAAATGTATCCACTAATATTAACAAATTCAATTAAAAAAAATGTTTCAGCTAATACTAATAAACTCAATTTTGATAACAATATATATACAATTTAAAAATAAATTTATTCATAGAATAGCAAAGAAAATTGGGTAAATGAAGCAGAGGATTCAATTGGGCATATACTGTAATAATAACCATATAAATTTAGTGGCGTTTAGGTTTTCTAGTATCTTGGCATACCCTATAAGAGATTTATTCATCGAATAACAAAGAAAATTAGGTAAAAGAAGCAGAGGATTTAATTTGGCATATCATGTAATAATAACCACTTAAATTTAGTGGAGTTCAGGTTTTCCATTATCTTCGCATATCAATAGTAACCACGTAAATTTGGCCACATTTAGGTTTTAATGATATATATACAATTTAAAAAGAAATTTATTCATCTAATAAAAAAGAAAATTAGGGAAAGGAAGTAGAGGATTCAATAGGGCATATCTTCTAATAATATCCACGTAAATTTAGTGGTGCTTAGGTTTTCCCTTATCATGGCATATCCTATAATAATAACCGGGTAAATTTCATAACGATATATATACAATTTAAAAAGAGATTAATTCATCGAATAACAAAAGAAATTAGGTAAAGGAAGCAGAGGATTCAATTGGGCATATCCTGTAAATATAGTGGCATTTACGTTTTCCGTTGGGCATATCGTGCAATAATAACCAAGGCGTTTAGGTTTTCCGTTGTGTGATTTTTGTAATAATAATAACCTAGTGAATTTATATTAGGTTTTCTTGCAATAATAACGAGAGCATTTATGTTTTAGGTTGGGCATATCGTGCAATAATAACCAAGGTGTTTAGGTTTTCCGTTGTGTGATTTTTGTAATAATAATAACCTAGTGAATTTATATTAGGTTTTCTTGCAATAATAACGAGGGTATTTACGGGGTTTAGGTTTTTCGTATGATATTAATAACTTGTAATAATAACCACGTAAATTTAGCGGGGTTTAGGTTTTTCGTTGGCCATATCATGTAATAATAAACAGGTAAATTTGGTGGCGTTTAGGTTTTCCATTGTGTGATTTATGTAATAATAATATCCCAGTAAGGTTTTAGGAAGGTTTCTTAATAATAATAATAAGGTAAATTTATATTTAGGAAGCTAAACTCAATATAATAGAAGGTGCTCAATAAAATTAATAGGAGTGAGGGGAAATATTGAATAGAATGTAATACTCAGGGTGGGGTGTGCCCTGAAATATTAAATAAAACTTAATAATATTACATTTTAGTTAGTCTTTCTCCCCCACCCTAACCACTATTTATTAGGTGGGCGTAGTTATAAATATTGGGTAACATATAATATTGTAATATTAGATTTTATGTAATCAATATATTTGTAATAATTAATATAGATTTGTTCCATCTATAAATTTAATTAATAAGTAGATAAAAACTTGATATTTACAATATGACAAGATTTTTAATCATGAATATTTACCATGGATATTATTAACTTCAAAGTAGACATTTGATTGTTACGTTATGGATCTAGGCTTTTAATTGTTACAATACCATGGGCCAATACCATGGCTTATCAATACCACATGCCGAAAAACAATAACTTTTTTCAAAATAAAAATATTTTACAAATATTTTATTTTAA
>APFE031003182.1:80918-92798 GCA_000404065.3 Pinus taeda | reverse complement strand
AATTATGTTTTTTATTAATTTAGATACTTTCTTAAATACAATACAATGAGATCATATTTAAGAAAGAGAGAGATGGAAGGGAGAATAGAGTGTGGTAGAGAGAATTAGAGGTGAGAGACACACTCAAAGAGAGGAGGAGAGAGAGGAGTTAGAGAGATGGATTTGGAGGGGGAAAGAGAGGGAGTCACAAGGGAGAGATGAAGATGGAATGAGGGACATTGGAGATGAGGGAAGAGAGAGAAAATGAGAGAATAAAGATAGGGAAAGAAGGGGAAGAGAGAGAAAGGGAGACATAGATATGGAGGGGGGAGAGAGGTAGAGGGAGAGAAGGAGAGAGGTAGGGAGATAGTGACAGAGTTGGAGGGATCCAAAATATAGGTTTAATATTTTACAACAAATTATGTTTTTTATTAATTTAGATACTTTCTTAAATACAATACAATGAGATCAAATTTAAGAAAGAGAGAGATGGAAGGGGGAATAGAGTGTGGTAGAGAGAATTAGAGGTGGGAGACACACTCAGAGAGAGGGGGAGAGAGAGGAGTTAGAGAGATGGATTTGGAGGACGAAAGAGAGGGAGTCACAAGGGAGAGATGAAGATGGAATAAGGGACATTGGAGATGAGGGAAGAGAGAGAAAATGAGAGGATAAAGATAGGGAAAGAAAGGGAAGAGAGAGAAAGGGAGACATAGATATGGAGGGGGGAGAGAGGTAGAGGGAGAGGAGGAGAGAGGTAGGGAGATAGTGACAGAGTTGGAGGGTGGTATTAATTTAGATACTTTCTTAAATGCAATACAATGAGATCATATTTAAGAAAGAGAGAGATGGAAGGGGGAATAGAGTGTGGTAGAGAGAATTAGAGGTGAGAGACACACTCAGAGAGAGGAGGGGGAGAGAGAGGAGTTAGAGAGATGGATTTTGAGGGCGAAAGAGAGGGAGTCACAAGGCAGAGATGAAGATGGAATGAGGGACATTGGAGATGAGGGAAGAGAGAGAAAATGAGAGGATAAAGATAGGGAAAGAAGGGGAAGAGAGAGAAAGGGAGACATAGATATGGAGGGGGGAGAGAGGTAGAGGGAGAGAAGGAGAGAGGTAGGGAGATAGTGACAGAGTTGGAGGGTGGAGAAAGAGTGTGTATGATGGGGACAGAGACAGAGGGAGCTGGAAGAGAACGGGAGAGAGAGAGGAAGGAAAAAGAGAGAGGACTTGAGAGAGAGGAGAAAGAAATGGGTAGAGAGAGATGGAGTTGGAAGGGGCAAAAGGACATAGAGAAAGAAAGGTGGAGAGGTAGTGGCAAGAGAGAGATGGCGAGTGAGTGAGGGGGAGAGAGAGAGAGAGAAGGCAGAGAGAGAGAGAGTGAGGGAGAGATAGATAGATATGGAGAGAGAATGTGTATGTTTTGAGGGTGACAAGGAGAGACAAGGGGAGATAGAGATATAGATGGGGTGAGGGGTGAGGTAGAATAGAGAGGACAAGAGAGGGAGGGAGGGTGACGGATAGATGGGAGATGGAGATATAGATGGAAGGGAGAGAGAGAGAGAGAGAAGGGGAAGATATAGAGAGGGAAGGGAAGAGGGAGAGGTAGATAGATATGGGGGGAGAGAGATAGGGTGACATATGTTTAGGGGGTTGAGATAGAGAGATAAATAAGGAGAGATGGAAGGAGGAATAATTATAGATGGCACGGGGGTAGAGGAAAGAAGAGAAAGATAGAGAAATTTAGGGAGAGAGAGATAGAGTGAGAGAAGGGAGAGAGGGAGGGGAAGAGAGAAAAGGAGAGGGGGAGGGAGATAGACACGGAATGGAACGTGGAGAGAGAGGAAAGAAGAATAGTCTCACAAACTATTTTAGATCTATAAAATCATGAATATTTTAGATTTTCACTAAAATAGATGTATTGATTTCAATGTAGCTGTTTATTTTTAATCATATTTGATGACTTGAACTATATGCATTGATTTCAGTGTAGATGTCGATTTATAATTCTATTTAATACCTTACACTAGATGCATTGATTTCAATGTCGATGTTGATTTCTACTCCTATTTGATTGCTTGCACGGGATGCATTGATTTTAGTATAGATATTGATTTTTAATCCTATTTGATCGTTTGCACTAAATGCATTTATTTCAGTGTAGATGTTGATTTCTAATAATATTTAATACCCTACACTAGATGCGTTGATTTCAGCGTAGATGTTGATTTCTACTCATATTTGATTGCTTGCATTAGATGCAATGGTTTCCGTGAAGATATTGATTTATAATCTTATAGTGTAGATATTGGTTTCTAATCTTATTTGATTGCTTACACTAGATGCATTGATTTCAGTATAGATGTTGATTTCTATTCCTATTTGATTGTTTGGACTAGATGCATTGATTTTAATGTACATGTTGATTTCTGATTTGATTCAACAAGATGTATGATGTACATTAATTTCAAAGTAATTAGATTAATAGTAAGCATGATTTCAATGTAATCACATCTCTACCTCCTCCATCTATATCTCTATCTCCCATTGTCTCTTCTTCGCTATCTCAGCCCCTAAACATACACACTCTCTCTCCATATCTATCTATCTCTCTCTCCCTCTCTCTCTTCCCCTTCTCTCTCCATATCTATATCTCTTCATCCCTGTCTTTGCCTCACTCTTTTTCCCTCTCCCCCCATATATCTCTATCTCCCCTTGCCTCTCCTTATCACGCCTAAAAGATATAGACACTCTCCCAGTGTAAGCACATAAAAACTATTCAACCATAAATACAATACTTGAATTTTCATTCTAAATAAAATGTTTGCTTCTTGAAACTACAAACTGTTTATAATTGGGTACATTCTTATTGTTCCCATTTTCTATCATTAAACATTGTTAATTATTTTGCATTCAAACCACGTAATAGAAAATAACTACCATTGAAAATTATGTGGGGTTTAACACTCCATAAGTCACAATGACTGAATTTAGAGAAAACTACTATTAATATTGGAGAGCAACAGAGACAAGGTATGTTGTTTACTACAATAGCTCGAGTTAAATGTTTGAATGGAGGGGAAATATAATTTCAACTTGATTGCAATGAATATTGTTTGTAATTGATTATACTCTTAGTATTCACATTTTCTCTCTATCAAAATTGTTACATTGACGCTTTGCACTCAAAATTTGTATTTCATCATTTTTCATCAATTCAAGTTACTAAGAGTCTCTCTCATCTCAACAAACTTAGGTAACTAAGAAAATGTTAAATTAAATTGACCAAATTAATCTTATAGACATATTTAGCATATTTAAAATGATTAAAATAATTAGATGTTCAACAAATTTTGTATGACCTCACACAATTGAAACCAGCTTAGATCCATCTTAACGCTAAATCTATCAAGCACCAAGAGGGATCAAATCTCTTGAGGTGTAAACTTTTCCATAAGTTTTGCACTCAAAAAATAGGTTTTCACCTCGAGAGATTTGATCCTTCTTAGAACTTGGTAGATTCAATGTTAAGATGGATCTAGGATAATTAAATACAAAATTAATATTATATAGATTTTATGATATAATTAGTTTAAAACATTAAAATAGCATTTATCTAATATAACTAAAAAAATATTGTCAATTATTATTATTTCAAATATATGATTAACATAAACTTCATAAAGTTTATTTAAAAGTTTAAAGTTTTCTTAAAATTAATTTATTTAAATTACAGTTAAATTTAACAATAATTTTTTTTTTGTAAATTTAAATACAAGTAAAATACAAACTTAATATAATTTTTATTTTATTTAATTTTATATTATCAATCATAAATTTAAAAAAAATAAATATCCAAAAATTTATTTTTTCCTTCTTTTTTAATAAATTGAAATTGATTTTTTTAATGATATGTATTTTATTAACTTGGAAAATAACTTAATTGATAATAAAATTATTTATATATTTTAAAATAAAAATTTCAAATGAAAATTTTGAAATTTTTCTTAATCTTGATAAAATTTTAAAATTATATTGTCAGTATAGAATTTTTTTAATAAATAAAAAATAATACCATAAAATATAGATTTACGATCTCTTTGCGGTAATAATTTACGATCTCTGTGGTCATAATTTACGATCTCTCTGCAGTGATAATTCATGGTCTATTTGTGGTAATAGAAAAACAATCTGGAGCATGTGCGTCTACGGTCTGGCTTGCTAATATCAGGTGCACACATTCCTTATATTTTTCTAATACATATTTGCTCATACATTTTGAAGTATGAATAATTCACCACAATTACCAAAGGTAGACTTAGCACAGTTACTCTACAAAGCCTCTATGAGTATATAGAGTCTTTAGAGAATCGTAGAGAAGAAAGAGAAGTCAAGCTACAAACAAAGTTAGCAGCCATGCTAGAAAATAAATTCACATCTCTTGAAGACAAGATCAAAAAATAAAATAGAACTATTGGAGAATAAGATAGAGGCAATGGAGACTCGGTTGCCGGTTATGAAGAAAAGAAAACCAAGACATGAACCAAACATCCTAGCAAGTAGATGATGATACTTTAGAGAGTCTTAAAATGAAGGACATGATTAAAGAGCTAGAAGAAAAAGTTAATAACTGCCTCACCCTAAATAGTGTGGCAGGGAAATTAGATATCAAACCAATTAAATATGAAATAAAAAAATTAATAGAATTTGACCATGAGCGTAACAAAAGGGCCTTGAACCTTATAATCTTCAATTTGAAAGAGAAGGTAAACAAAGATCCTTTAGTCATAGCCCAGATAGAATTACATAACAGATTACAAATTGAAACAACGTGTCTCACAGAAGCAACAAGGTTGGGAAAACTAACTAATAATAAAGGAAGGTTGATCCGAATAAAGATGAGCTCTATTGACCGTAAATATGACATACTTAGTAAAACCTAAAATCTAAAAGGAACGAGAATATTTATAAATGAAAATCTCATTCTAAAAGATCAAGTAGAATTGAGAAAGGAGGTTCAAAGGGTAAAGGAAGCTAGGAAGGAAGGAAAATGGGCAATAATCAGAAATAGAAAAACCATTATTTGAGATAGAAACCAAAAAGATAATGATAAATAACAATTCAACATGCTCCAGATTCTTTCTTGGAACTGGCGGGGCTTTCCATGGAAGAAAGGCCCCAAGATAAGTTGGGTCTCGAATGATGTTGATATTATTTTGCTTGTTGAAACTTGGGAGCACGAATAATCTAAAGTCCCTAACATAGATGGTTTTAGATTATAGTTTACCTGGAATAAGTGATCCTCCCGTAGAGGCATTGGGGGTATAACTTGTTATATTAAAAAGAACATCTCTCCCCATGCTAGGATTTATAAAAATGACCCTTACAACCAATATAGTTGGATAGAAATTACTGATATTTATGATAAAAATACCTACATAGAAATATGTTATTCCCCCCCCCATCAATTCTAACTTCTATAAGAAAAAGAATCTAGATAAAAATAGTCCTTGCAATGGTTTAGATAATGATATTTCTAGTCTAAGGAATGAAAGCAATATCCTTTTAGTGGGTGACTTTAATGCTCGAACTTCAAGCAACCAAGCTATTCTTCTAAGCAATCATTCCAACCCTAATCCTCTTTGGTTAGACGAAGACCTTCCTCTGGCTAGCCAGTACAAAAAGAGCTCTGAAGACCTCAGGGAGAATTTGTTTGGGTCAGAGCTAGTCAAGCTTTGTAGTGCTCAAGATCTCATAATTTGCAACAGTCTAAAGAAGTGGCCGAATTCTAGCCAAATGACCTGCATCCATGGGGTTTGTAGCAACGTGGTAGATTATGTTATCTATGATCTCCCTCTAGACAATGAAATAACAAATTTTGACATCTTAAACAACCACGAGCCTGACTCTGATCATAGGCCTTTACTTATAACTCTCAATTTTGTCATGCATAGAGATCCCATAGAAGATAATCCTTATAGCCAAAAGAAGTTAATCTTTGATAGAAATAAAAAAGATCTCTTTCTAAATGAATTAAAAACTAATTTGCTTCCTTTATCTAGTATAGACAACATAGAAGATATTTATCATAATTTTACTACAACCCTCTCATATTCTATTAACAAAATCTCAACTGAAGTTTCAAGTAATAAAAGAAATAGCAAAACCAACCCATGGTGTCACAAAGATTGTAAAAGTGCAAGGAGAGCAGTTAAGGAAGTTGTTGATGAATCTCTTAAAATTGGCAAGATAAAAATATACAAAGCCATAACTAAAAGGAAAAAAAGGCAATATATTCGTAATAGACAAGAGAATCTTTTACACCTCTCTAAGGTAGCTCCTAAGAAATTCTGGACGTAGATTCTAACTAGGAAAGCTAAAGATAATAATAAAATTGCTTTACACAACTGGAATTCCTATCTTAAAAAGTTTTATGAATCTCCAAATGTCATGGATAACTTTGAAACCCTGCTCACAACGAAAGAAGTTTTCTCATTAGAAGGCATTTATTTCGGAGTTAATCACTTGGCTAATGGGAAAGCGAAGGGCATTGAAGGTTACCAGGCAGAAATCTTAAAAATTGGTGGTCCTGTCCTCATCCCCCAAATTCACAAGCTTTTCAATCAAGTGGTCAAGCAAGGGTTCCACAAACCATGGAATCAAAGCCTCATTATCTCTATTTTTAAAGGTGGGGATACAAATAACGCCTCTAATTATTGAACAATTATGATCAACCCTCTCTAAGCCAAGTTATATGGTATTATTTTGGAAAGGAAGTTGAGCATATGGCTTGAAAGTGAAGGTAAGTGAGCTAAAGGGCAAGCGGGTTTTAGAAAACAACACTCAATAACAAAACACGTCGTTACGCTTAGGATCATTGTGGAGGAATGCCGCTATGATAAATCCAATCCCTTTTGTTGCTTTGTGGACTTTAGAAAGGCTTTCGATACGGTTCCTAGAAACAACCTTTGGAACAGATTAGAAGAGCTAAAGGTTCCTTTTGAGTTGACAGCTATCACTATAAGGTTATATGAGAATGTAATTTCCAAGCTGAAGATCAATGAGGGGTGGTCGAAAGATATTGTCATATCGCAGTTAAACAAGGTTGCCTCCTCTCCCCTACCCTATTTGGCATTTACATCGACAAGCTAGAAGGTTGTTTAAAGGAAGCATGATGTGCTGGCACAATCTTAGCTGGGATAATCATCATCCTTCTTCTGTACGCTGAAGATATTGTTCTTCTCGCAAGGTGCCCATCTGATCTTGATAAGCAACTTATACTTCTTAAGGATTTATGCTTTACCATGGGTATGATTGTTAACACTGACAAAACAAAAGTTATGATTATCAAATCCAAGGACACTTATGCTAATTTTATGTATGACAATAATAACTTGGAGGAAGTGTCTTCCTACAAGTACCTAGGAATTGATATTCATCACAAGCTTAGTCGGAACTATAGCATTGAGAAAAGGATTAATGGGGGATGGAAAGCTTATTTTGGTCTTGAAAATAACTGTAAAACGACAAACCTCGTAATGTGGGATGGAAGGAAGTTCCTCTTTGAAATTTTAGTCACTTTCGTTATCTTATATGGATGTGAGGTTTGGGGTTGTAACATCTCTGGAGAATCCTGGAGAAAAATTGAGCAAATCCAGAAGCATTTTATAATGTATAGCCTCAAAATTAAAAGCAACACACCCTATCCTATTCTCCTTATAGAAGTGGGTCTTTCCTCTATCGAGAGCCTAGTTATGACTAGGCTTCTGTTGTACAAGCACAAACTCAATAACATAGGAGACCATAGACTTCCTAAGCTAGCTTTAAATTCTAGCCAAAACCACCTAAGGCGTAAACGAAGTTGGTATAAAGACACTAGGTCTTCGTTAAACCATTGGGAAATCGATGAGAATGTTGCATTGCAAAACATTAATAACATTAAAATATTGTTACTTCTAAGTTCAAAGAAAAAAAGTGGTGTGAGAAAGATTTAGCAGCTAAAAGAAAACTAAGATATTATAAGGAGGTCATCAACCCCACCCTAGAAGATCAAAAGTATCTCTTTGTTTTAACTAGCTCAGAGAAGAAAATTAATATAGCCAAGATTAGAACAAACTCTCATGAGCTCCATAATGAAATAGATCATTGGGCAGTTCCTAAAACACCATGGATGGAAAGGTTCTACCATCTCTGTGAGAATACAAACATCAAGGATGAAAATCACTTCCTCTTAGAGTGCCCCACATACAACCACATTAGATCTTAGTTTCAAAATCTTTGTTGCAAAACTGACCTTCCTAGCCTTTTACGTTGTCAAAATTACAGTGAGCTCGGGAGGCTTCTCTCCAAGCTTTTTGAGCATAGGAATAAAATCTTAAATCAAACTAATAATTTGTTTCTTTAAGTGTTAAAGACCAAAGTTTGGTCTCAGTGGACGTTAACCACCACCATCGTCATCATTTTAATATCTTATTAAAATTTTGAAATGAATTAATTGCAATTATTGTATTATTTCTTTTCCTATTTCTTTATTATTAAAATTGATTTTTTTTTAATTTTCCTATTTAACATTTTTTTTTCTAAGTAAAGGCTAATTCTATTAATAAAAGGTAAAAATAGAGCTACAAGGAGGTCGAGACCTCAGAGGAGAGCCGAGACTGTCCATCAGTACATACAAATTGTCCCAGGGTTGGGAAAACTAGAAACAAAAATCCCAAAGCCATACAGAGCGAACTGGCCATGTTGGTAAACCACAGAAAAGGTTAGAAGAAAAGTTGTGACCATACTATCTATACTGCCCAGATAACCATAGGCAAAATTGCAAAACCAAAGACCTGATACAATTGCAGAGCTAAAGACCTGATACAAAAAGACAATAACAAAAGCCATATAGGCATAGCACATTGAACAAAAGAGTGAAAAGAGGAATAGGGGAATCAGACATGGCCCAGGAGGCTTCAAGCGACTGTTTCATGGTCCTGAGCTTCCTCCTCCACTAGGCATGGATTGCCCATCCATGAGTCATAAAAAGTGTCCTCAGCATCTATACCGCTGCCACCTGGAAGAGCTGCCAAACGCCGACTGCCGCAGGAACCACTCGCTGGGTGAACAGAGGCCGATACTTCCTGGAGGTTGCCGTCTGGTTGCTTGAAGACATCAGGGACACTTCCCTCAGCCTGCAAATCACCACAATTGAACACAATGCCAATGTCTTCCCCCTGTTGTTCGCTTTCATCCTGAGACTGCGTTGCCGAGGTATGCACAAAAACACTAGGCCGAGCTTCTTTCTCCTCAAAAATTACAGTGATGCTGGCTGAGAGAACAGGTTTATTGAGGCGACTTTGAAATTTGAAATTGGTGGATTGGAAAGAGTTGTGCAGGAAAGGCTTGCCATTATCAGAGGGAGGGGAAACCGAAGCCAGAGGAATAGCAGGTGGGGGAGCACGCTGAGAATGCCCACGGCCTCCATGACTACCACCACGGCGACAACTACCGCGGCGACGCACCATTGTCAAGGTATCAAGGGAACTTGATGGAGATGAAGAGTAGGGTGAAACAAAGCAGGAGCCGAGGTAAGGGAGCCGATTGAGAGTCATGAACCAGACATTCAACGTAGCCTTCGGAGCATTGCAAGGATGCAAGGTCTGAGGCAAGCTAATGTTGGGAGGCCAAAGGGAAATAATAGCGGAGAGAGCCGAGGCAGCCATAAATAAAGCTTCAGGCGAAGTGTCTCGAACGAATGACTCATTCAATACCGAATGCAAATTGATCTGCAGGTACCCATTACGAGCCTGCTTCATCCGCGGGAGAGCTTGGGATAATGTGCGATCCTGCCATCTGCAGGACCAGATGCCGGTGCGGAATAATCCCTCCATTAATATAGCATTAAAGCACCCGCATCCGGGTCCTATTTAACATTTTTTAACGCTATTATTAAAATTGATTTTTTTTTATTTTCCTATTTAACATTTTTTAATTTATTATTATAAAATATTGCTTGTATACATTTTAAGTAAATGCACTTTGTTATTCTCATCTAAATAATTAGAATTATATTGAATGCACAATTTTATGCTTTGATAAAAGACTAACATTTATTCTATTGGTAAAACATATTTATATATTTTTAAACAAAATATTTCCAAATAAATTATTAGCTGTTTTTTTTTATTTTGAAATAAATTATATAATTTTTTCTAAATATTATGTTTAAAACTTAACTTAAATTTTTAATAAAATTTTATAAAGTTTTACATTTTTACCAAATATTTTAAGAATTGTTTTACAGTATAAATATTTCATAGTATATATCATTACTTAATATTTTAAAAAATAATAAAATATTAAACTTTTGAACATTGTTCTTCAGAAAATTGGTAATTATTTGACTAGGAATTAATACTTTTGAACATTGTTCTTCAGAAAATTGGTAATTATTTGACTAGGAAAGGAGATTTTCTTATGGATTTGGAACAAAGAAATGCAAATGATACCTCCCAAGTTGATGAATGACTGAAAAAAAGAAAAAGATTTTTTTTTAATTATGTTGAGATGGGCTGTAATTTGAGACAAGTAAGATATATGGCACCAACATTTGTTATCCTAAAAGAATTGGATATGGAAATGTGGATGCAGAAACTTGATAGAGATTCACTTAAGTATTAAGAAAAAATGATGTTGGTGTAAGAGATGTAAATAATCAATTTTTTTGTTATCCCTAAATCCAACTCGATTTTATGTACCAAAAATTAGATACAAAGCCTCACACCATGAGGGAAGGAGAGGGTAACATCATGCTTATTGGTGAAAGCTCATATAAAATTAAACTTCCTATTAAACAAAATATTTTACGTAGTTGACGCAAAATAATAAGGCTCTCACCTGCGACATTCTATAAAACAGAATTTTGTACACACCTAGATAGTACAACCTAAAAATGTTCACCATCATGAGTTGTCTATATACCAAGGAAATTTGAGAGGAAGTGAAGGAAATGATAAGTGTCAGGAGATGATAGTAAAAGGGATTTTATAATTCAATTTCCAAACAGAGGAACCAGAAGACTAAAAGCTTCCCCCTAAATTTTGCTTGTCTAATAGTTTGATCAGACTAAACCTGAAATTGCAGGAGGGCGAAAGGATATTACCCCTAAAATTTGGATTCCGTATACTAAATATTTTGAATGACTATCCGCACGTGCAAGAAAAGAAACTCATACAAGAAAATAAAATCATATTTAAGAAAAGGTACTAAAAGTGAACATCCCGCGGATATATTTCAATGTTACATTCCAAGAGATTCTTCCTATATTCTTCCTAGGGGTGGAAGCGAAAGAATAAATTCAAAACACGGAATATTATATATCTATTCAAAACACATCATTTTCTTGAAAGTAGGAGGTGTTCAAGAAACAAACAGGTTTTAAGTGTTGTGAGTTGATGGATCTTAAACAATTATAGATGTTGGATTAAGAATTTGAAGATCACCTATACCAATATTTGGTAATTTTCTTTTAGTTATAAACTTATAAGAAAACAGCTGTGAGGAAATCTACTCTGAAACTTTATATAATATTCAAATGCATATTTTTCACATATTTAATTGTATCATTTATAGTAATAGAATAGTAATGATCCATTGAAATCTAATTCAGCATTGGACTAAATCACTCCACCTATATCTAAATAGCTGAATAAATACACAACTAATTATATCCATGATACATATTATAATTTATTGTTATGGTTTTCTCTATAAAAGACAGAGGATCGGTGAAATGAGTAGTTTTAGATTTTCATTTATGCCCGAATAAACGCCGAAAACAGGTGTGAATTTTTTTTAATAGTAAAATAAGTTAAAAAAAAAATATTAACAAAATAAATGTCATATTTAAAAAAATAAAAA